>BGPR01026369.1:0-21581 GCA_013235015.1 Araneus ventricosus | reverse complement strand
CACGGAGAAGCCACGGAGCATCTTGCAAATCCCGATTGAATAAAAGGAATTCATTAAACGGCACTAACTCATATCTATTGCAGAAAAAAGGGCATGTTTCCTTTCCGAAATGAATTTTGTGCGAGATGTTAAAAACGGTTCATTGTCTCTCCCCTGCAAAACCGTTATTTTTTTAACATTAACCCCTTTTCCAGCCACCGCAACTCGTAGAAGCCACGGAGAATCTTGCAAATCCCGATTGAATAAAAGGAGGCCTTCTCGATGTCGTGATGGGTCTGAAGAAAATGATGGTCCGAGAAGAAAGGGCCGCAGCAAGAATAAAAGGCGTCTTCATCAGAGTGGACGGTCATCGAACAAAGCTTTCCAAAAGCAATCTCCAGCCAGAGGAGGCCGATCGTTAATCATTTTCGACGGGCCACTTTAGGCTCTGGGGCCTGCCAGGGAGGAAATGCAATATACCGCCGGTGTAGCTGTAAACGACTCCTCGAGGCTCATGGAGATGCGAAGGCGGATTAGTTTTTAAAACACCTCTGTGGTGATGTCCGATAAATGCACCTCTACAGCAGGCTTGTAAAATTAATGTTCATTACAGGAAATGAAAAATTACGACCGAAATATATTATAGATACAGGTAACTCCGGAGTATTACTTGGACATCTAAAAGAGTGCTCAAGAATCGGGGAAATCTCCGTATGCCACGTAAATTGATAAAGCCTTCGAAAGCAAAATGTTTCTCATACAAAATTAGGGAAATCTTTGAACAATTTGGAAAGAAATAAGGGCTGTTAAAGGCAAAAATATTTTCTTTGAAACAAAAGTACCGAATAAAACGTTGAGAAGGTATGCACGCACACATGCTCATTCGATGGAGAGCTCCATCCATGAGAAGAATTCAAGAATTGTTTAAGAATTGTTTAAATTTTCGTATGAAACGTAAGTAAAAGCTTTTGAATCTCATTCGAAATTAGGTAAATCGTTAAACAATATGGAAAGCAATAACAGCCTTCCAAAGCAACAATTTTTTCTTTGAAACAAACTAAAAAAAATTATACGGATCTACAATTCTGACCATAAAACTGTGTACCAAATTTTATCCATCTAGCTCAAAGGTCCCCAACCTGTAGTTCGCGTACCCGTGGGGGCAAGCCGGGGACCAGTCAGGGGTAAGCGAAAGTCATCTTGGTAATGGCGGAAAACAGAAAAAATATGCTAGAATTTCGTTTACTCAAGTTCGTATGTAAAATGAAAGTGAAAATTGTACGAGTTCGAAAGCCTATTCATGAAATAAAAAAAAGCAAGAAAAAAATTAATATCTAGTAATTGTTAGCTCTCCTAAGTTAAGGCGAAATTAATTGAATACTGTTTTTATTTGCTTTGACGTTGAACTAATCTATTTTAAAAATAGAATAAAATGTAAAAACAAAAATCAGTCCTCTGCAAATTTCATTATGTCATAAGAATCGTTTGATTCTTAAGCTAACCTAAGCACTTATTGATAAAAATATTATCAATAAAATTATGTATAAAGTTATTGATAAAAACTTTTTGTGCTGGGGGGTAACAGTAGGGGGTACGTGAAAATAAAAAAGATTAATCAAGTGATATGCGAGTGAAGAAAGGTTTCGGTTATTCTCTTTTTTTTCGCCTGGCGGTTATAACTGCTCAAAATAACCGGTATTCGTTTTTTTAATGAAAAAACAAACGCCGTTTATAGACAAAATTTTTTATAAGTATTGTTTTTGCAGGAAATCAATCCATTGACCAATATTTAAATATTCACAAAGATTCTTTCAGTAATCCGCTAATGAACAGACGCCTTGAGGAAGCCGTTGTCGTTGATTGGTCAAAGATTACGAAATTGTAAAGCTTCATAACTTGGTAAATTTTAGTCTAATCGGTCCTAAAATCAAGCCTATCTTACGGTTCGGTTTTTTACCCGGTTTTTGGATTTAAAAAAAAAATAACCGGTTATAACCGGGACAAAAAATAACCGAAAAAAACAGGTTAACCGAAACAGGAAAAAAACGGTTTTTGGTCAAAACCGATAGGTTTTCCCCATCCCTATCTCGCTATTTAAGTTTTTCAGTTATCATCTTCACATGACGACTGACAGACAGCTAGAGAGACTTCCTGTAGACGAATTTCATGCGCGCGCTCACACACATGAAGAAAATGTTCTATTCCAAAATATAGAATATTACTTCACCTTCCAACTGAATATTTCACGAATTAAGTTATTCAGAAATTTGTATGCAAATATGGTCTGCTTCACTGAGGGCTGCTGGGTCCAATTTATGTTTTTACAGCGGTGAATTCTATTGTGAATAATATTTTTTGCAGATACAGAACTTGCGGGTAAATCGTTATCTACATTTTCTAACGGGGTTATTAGCAGATTTGAGCCTTAAAACTATTTACTTCATACCTCCGATAGCTGTAAATAGTTATTTAAATTCCTGAGCGATTAGAAAGATATCTTTTAGGCTATGGAGCTCCTAACTAGCGGATATTTTATTTGTATCCTTAACTTGCCAAGAGACGCAATTTCATCTTTGGAACTTGAGGTACAAAAGGAACGTTTTATCTGTCGGTGCAGAGTAGCCACAAATAACGGTTTCTCCGTTGGTGCAGAGTAGCCGCAAATAACGGTTTCTCCGTTGGTGCAGAGTAGCCGCAAATAACGCTTTATTTGTTGGTTAACAGTACTCGAAAATGACATTTTATCCGTTTGTATAAAGGACTCGTAAATAACGTTTAAAAAGTAGTTACAGTGACTGCAAATAATCACTTCATTACATTATAACAATTTCTTTAGTTGCGAATGAATTTGGACCTATTTGCAAGCGTTTGCATTTACAAGCTACTGTACAACCCCGGTTAACCGAACTAAAGAGGGAACCCATTTTGGATAACGTTTTTTTCGGTTAAGCCATGAATAACTATTACTATTTTGTATCCAATTACAGTAGGTAATTCTGAAATGTTTTGAGTGCAAAACGAATTCAAAACTCTCTTTGCACTTTACACTTATATTCTTTATTAACCGCTTAACTTAACAGCCCTAGAATACTCTTGCATCGAATTATCGAAATTTTAGTCTTATAAACTAAAATTGAATCATTAATTAGCTTTATAATTTGACACAAAAAATATGTAGGATCCATAAACATCTTAAGTATCCTATGCCTTCTTAGATGAATGAAAACGACAGCCCCTTTCCAAAACAGGAGGGGGTCATCTTATTAGATAGCAAAGAAAACTATTCAGTTAAGTGATTAAAGTTAACCTTCCGTCGCAACATTCGCACCGGCAGGTTCGGGCACAGTGTGCCAGGAGCTGGCAAACAGTATCGCAATTAATATATTTTTTAAATTATTTAACACCCACTCCGACCCAGTCTACCCAGAAGGGTGTAAGGCCATAACACGAACCAGAGGGGGACATAGAAATCATGAAATAAATACATACTACACATCGTTAATACCCATTAATTTTAATTTTAGCATTCTAAAATGAATCACTGACTTTCTTAGGGAGGCTTTAACTCTTTAATCCCGAGTTGACTTTTTTCTTCTATTCCCTTTAAAACCGGGACTTTTGGGAATGATGGGACATGAGTCGGACTCTCCCAACCTGAGTGGTCATTTACCCCCCATCCACCCTTGTTATAACCTTCCCTTAAGGCGCACGTAAATGGGAGGTGGTGGACAAGGACAATTGCACCCTCTACCGCTCTAATCTCCTACGTGATCTCAGAAACTCCCATCCCCTCAAAAGAAGACACCGCCTCAGACCGGCCTTCCTCGCTGTTAAGGGGAAATTTCTAGACCGCCCCGGACCGCCTTGCTCGGTGTGAGAGGGTTAAAAAAAGGAGAATCTCGCCTTAGCGATTATTTCTGTGCAGTACAGTAACTGTTTTTTCGATTTGCGATTTCAGAGGCATTTCGTAAGGTGACCAACTTTAGCTCCAACATTAGCTCCAAGAAAAGGAGGACACATATAAATTGAAGCTCAAAAATGTCATAAATAAAAGAAACATTTAATACACTGCAACAATAATTCAGAATACACTATTATGATAAATGCATAAAAAAAACATTTGTAGCATAATTTGTTTTGCACTTTTCGAGGAAGGACGGAACTTACAAAAGGAGCACAAATAAATTGAAGCTCAAAAATATCATGAATAAAAAACATTTAATTCATTGCAACAATTATAGAGAATACACTATTATGATAAATGCATAAAAAAACATTTGTAGCATAATTTATTTTGCATTTTTCAAGGAAGGATGGAACTTACAAAAGGAGGACTGTCCTCCCGAATGGAGGACGGTTGGTCACCTTACATTTCGGATAATCCGGTTTTGATTAAACCACAATTGGTTGATGGGAAGAAGTTCCAAAACGCATACTCTATTTTCTTTCCTATACAACAAAGTTCAAAATAAAACCCGTCATACGGTAGAAGCATACGAGAAAGTGGGCAGTAGAACCTTCCCGATCTTTGTTTCCTTTTACGCAGATTAGCATCAAAAGACAATTGTTGGAAACCTAACAACCGTGTTGTAAGAGGATTGAATAGATTACGTTACTACGTGCACTGTTCGCTGTTGCTTTTCTCCATTTAAACAGTTCCCGTTATTGAGAACGCCCATTTTCAGTACAAAGAAAAGGTTTTAAACGTCTAAGAGTTTGAGCCGTATTTTTCCGTTTCTCACGTTCATTTCAAAAGCATATAATTCACGTTTTTGTGTTTAATTATTTAAACTGCCATGGACAAAATATTCTTTGGAGTTCATAGGCTTTATTAGCCCTTTTAGTACCGACCGAAAGTACCGTACCTATGCGAAGAATGCCGGACAAATTTCACGAATTTGCTAAGGTTTGGGGAAAAGCTCATGAAAACAAAATAAGAATGATGCTTACAAAATTCAAAAAGGGGCATATTACGAAATAAAGGGAGAATAAAATAATGCCAATTGTATTTCAATATTTGTTGAAAATCATACGAATAACATAAATATAAAACATTATGAAACACAAAAAAATCGAATATTAACTTATAATATTAATATATAATATTATTCGAATATTATTAATATTAATATATAATATTAATTGAATATTATTAATATTAATATATAATATTAATCGAATATTATTAATATTAATATATAATATTAATCGAATATTATTAATATTAATATATAATATTTATCAAATATTATTAATATAAATATAAAATATTAATCGAATATTATTAATATTAATATATAATATTAATTGAATATTATTAATAAAACGAATATATTAATAAAATCATTTAGAAAGTTTTATTAATTTATTTTGAGATACAGTTCTCTCGCGATGTGAATAGTATGACGCCTTCGGATACGCAATTATATATCGTCGTTGGCACTTTTCGCAAGTGTTGCGAACGACGATATATCGTCGTTCGGCACTAAAAGGGTTAAACACAATAAAGATCCAATTATTCATTTCAAAAGCCATTTTTCAAAGATTTTAAAGCTATTAGATCGAAATAGCTAACTGCTTAGAGGGTAAAAATTATGAACATAGTGTAAGAAAATAAATCAGAAATTTGTTATCAAGTGCAAATGATGTTTCGACTATCAGGCCCATGGTATGAGAGAAAGCTTAAATTCTGTATGTAGGATTGTATAATAAACATTTCAGGCATCGTAAACATAAAGATAATTTTTTAAATGACTCAAAAAAAGTTTTTCAAAACATACAGCATAAAGGAGAATTTCAAATTTGGCAACTTCAAATGCATTTATTGATTTGTTTCCTTATGTTAAGTGCGTTCATACATACTTTGCAGACCAGAAATGAAACAAATTTGGATTAACGACGTTTTAGAGGAAAATGTTTGAATATGCATCAAAAGATGAATTAAAATTCAATAGTTCGATAATTACCACTTGATCAGAGATTGGATTTTGAAAATTAGCAAATGGATCTACGTAATATGGCAAACAGCTCCCAGAATTCAACCCCTTAACAGTGACTTCAGTTTATGCATGGAATTGGGGCATTTTTACACTCATAATTTAAAATTTACCTTCCAGTAGTCTCGCGTATGTAGGAAATGCTTTTATTTTGCATCGTATTACATATTTATATCGTTCTTTTATAAATTTAAGTGCAATTTTTATTTATATAGTCTTTATCTATATATCTTTTATTATTTATTTTATATATTTTTTTATTATTTATTTTATATATCTTTTATTAATATATAATCTTTATTTATATATCTTTTATTATTTATTTTATATATCTTTTATTAATATATAATCTTTATTTATATATCTTTTATTATTTATTTTATATATCTTTTATTATTATATAACCTTTATTTAATCTTTTATTATTATAATATATTAACTCCGTTTATAATATATTGATCCATTTAACCCGTTAACTCCGTCTGTCGTCAATAAGCGATTTAGCAAGTCTGCCGTGCATTCCGACGATCGTTAATAGATGATTCATGTTTTTATGATAATATACGGTGGGGGCCAATACACTTTTATACAGGGTGGCCATATATTATATTTTATTTATTATATAATATTTTATTATTTATTTTATATATGTCTTATTATTTATTTTATATATCTTTTATTATTTATTTTAATGATAATTTATATTAATTTCTATATATAATCTTTATTTAGTACGAAGTTAATAAATACAGATTACATAAATGAAACTTGCATTTGTTTTTGAAAAACAACACGATATAAATATGTTATGCGATACTCGATATAAATACCTCGTACCTGGTGGAGTGTTAACCCATTCATAGACGTTATAACTCGATACAAAAATGACCGGTTATCCGTTAACATCTCAAGTATTTTATGGGTCCTTAGTTGAATCGCTACGACAACGCATTCCCAAAACAGAAGGAGTAATTCTAATTAGATGGCACAGAATACGACACAATTAAGGGGTTAATATTCTATTTTATACGCAAGCCGCGAATATTATATCAAATATTTTTTTAACTTTAATTATCAACTTAAAGAAAACAAAACCAGGATTAAACTGTAATAATGGTAAGTGGTTTCGTAGTAATGTTTTGGATGCTAATTATCGCATCATTACACAGGCCAGTATACTGCATTTTTTAATGATGGTTTATTCGGGAGCTTTAACAGCACTCGTCAGTCTGAACGAAAACAAATATTATACTATTCAATTTATTATTTTTTATATTTTATTCTTCGGATGGCAACGATTTGCATTAATCTGTTTTCCATTTTGTAAGACTATCATGCAGTATTTTAGGCGTCAGTATTCATTCTCATCTGTAGTAAAATGCATGTTGAAACAAAAGTCAACAAAAACGTCACCAGAGCAATAAGTTCCCATTTTTGAATGGAATATACGAGATCTAAGAGTAGAAGAAAATGGTTTGTTTAACCCGTTAACTCCGGCTGTCGTCAATCAGCGATTTAGCAAGTCTGCCTTGCATTCCGACAATCGTTAATAGACGATTCATGTTTTTTATGATTATATACGGCGGTCGCCAATTGACGTGCAGATATTCGCCAATTATTTTATACACCTTTATATAGGGTGGTCATAAATTATCGGACCCATTTCAAAAATTAATTAACAAAAATGAATAATTTTACAACTACTGTTTTTTTAATGAGACTGCATTTGAGATTTTCTTTTTAAGATAGGTAACTCGCCGTTACGGTGGTCTAGGTGGTCGTAAATTATTAGAGACCTCCCATTTTTGAGAGCCATTATCTGCGACACTATTAAAGCTAGAAGAAAAATAAAAACATGTGTTTGTTGGGAATTTTACGCTCTTTATTTTGTTAACCCAGTTGTAATTCGAAAACTGAATAGTTTCCGAGATATTCAAGAAAAACTAAAAAAAGAAACCAGAAAACGCGCATCGGCTTATGCTGATCGGTAGCCATTGCGTATGGAATTTTCTCGCTGTAGCAAATTTAGAACGGCGTAACGCTCCGTTACCTATCTGGAAAAAAACCCTTTTTTATTTGCTCTCTCATTTAACCTTCCAGCGGACTCGCTTACGCAAATTTTACGACATATCGTGCATCGTATAACACATGTTAAATCGTGTTATTTTGCAAAAATAAATGCACGTTTTAATTATGTTATCTGTATTAATTAGCCTAATAGTAAACAAAGTTTTTGTAAGTAAAATTGCACTTAAATATATAAAATAACGATATAAATATGTAATACGATGTACAATTCAAGTATCTCTTGCAAACGCGCGCCCGCTGGAAGGTTAATAACATGGATTATAATTTACCAAATGTAGCAAGCGTTAATTAATATGCTGCTAGAATTTTGACGAAGTTGCGAGTCGTTTTAAAGAGAAAAAGGTTACTGCGAAATCTATGAAATTTTGAACTATTTTAAAATAAGTTCAATTTGGGCTATGAAGCATTTTGCTCCAACATCAAGCATTTTGCTCCAATTTTAAAATACAAGACAGCTTAATCCTGGAGGGTAAATGGTAGTAGGTCGCTGCACAGCATAAGATAACGAGCAGTTGGTTAACATTTTTGGGTCTTTGACAACATGACTTTGACACCACAGCACGTCCCGTACTTGAAATATTAACATGATTTCTCACCAATTTTTGAAATGGATCCAATAATTTAAGACCAACCTGCACTTTTATGCATTTGTTCTATTTTTATTACATTCAGCTTTTATTAGTAAACTTTTCAGTTTCAGTTAGTTGATGCATTTGTAGTACTTTTCAGTGTATGCAAGTTAATTTATGATGAACAAACCATCAACGGGAAAGTGTGGAAGAATTAAAGATGTGGAAAGTAGCGACAATAATGCAAGTAATTGAAAGTGGAAATAATCTCTCCACTGGCGACTTCGAAAGTGAGGAAGAAAATGCATGTAGAAGATGTGTGATGCAGAAGAAATTACCAAAGGAGTAGAAAGATCTGATAGCGAATCTAGCAATAACCTTAGGGAAATTGACACCAATTTTCGATGAGAGGAACTAAAATTTATTTTGTTGATGACACAAATTCAGGTGTCCGTGAATTATTTATGGTGGCTGAACTGAAAGAATTTTCCAATTCAGACTAGAAAAGAAATTCCCTGTGCGTGGGGAATTTCTATAAAATTTTTACCACAGCAGGAAAAATTTTCGAATGAAAAAATTTTAACTTATTATTTGAAGTTAGATGTTAGATTATTGCCTTTTAGTATATATTTTTTGAAGCATATTGCTTATATTTTTTATAATTTTTCTCGTAAAACTAATAAGATTAAATTTCAATTTTGTCTAAGTGATGTTCTAAAGCCTAATTTAATTATTTTACTAATTTATAAACAAAAGTAACAACTATGTTAAATTTCATTTTATTGCGTTTGGTGTTGTAGTTGTGTATAGTTTTACCCATAGTTAAAGCCTGGACTTAATAATGATATGTAAGAAAAGAAAACCACGCGTTAATTCGTGAAAAAGTAATAGCGAAGATTTTTGAAGTATCGAATGCATCTACAATTGCGTACATGTTCACAAAGATAAAATTTGCAGGTTGTTTAAGACACATTTATCCCATTTCACTTGGACCTTTAAAATTTCAATTAGAGAATACAACAAACATTACTCTTTGCTGATTTTCAATCATATAAAAAATGCATTCCTTTTTGTGTTCACTCGTCGAATATCCACTCGTGAATCTCAGTCACTTGCAAACTAATTGCTTACGTGTCCGAGAAGATAAAATATACCGATCTAATCTAGACACAACCTAACTCGATTTTCACTTCGACCTTTAAACTTTGAATTAAAAAACAATAAACATTAGTTTCATCTGACTTTGAATCATATTAAGAATGCAGTGCTTTTTATGCTCACTCCTCGAATATTTACCCAGAAAACTCAACCATCTGCAACCTAATTGTTTACGTCTCGAATATTTTCACTTTGATCTTTAAACTTGAATTAGAAAAAAACAACAAACATTACTTTCTGTTGATTTTCAATAGTATAAGAAAAGCATTGCTTTTTGTGTTCACTCTTCGAATATATACCCGGGAAACTCAACCACCTGCAACCTAATTGCTTATGTCTCGAAGATATCCACTTTGATCTTTAAACTTTGAATTAGAAAAAACAACAAACATTACTTTTTGTTGATTTTCAGTAGTATAAGAAAAGCATCGCTTTCTTTGTTCACTCCTCGAATACATACCCGGAAAACTCAACTACCTGCAACCTAATTGCTTATGTCTCGAAGATTTCCACTTTGATCTTTAAACTTTGAATTAGAAAAAACAACAAACATTACTTTCTGTTGATTTTCAATCTTATAAGAAAAGCATTGCTTTCCGTGTTCACTCCTCGAATATCTACCCTGAAAACTCAACCACCTGCAACCTAACCTGCCCACCCCCTCCAAGTCAATCCCTTTCCACTCCATTAATTAATCCTCAATCACTTCCAAGCCCGCCACCCGTACGTCAAGATCTCAGGTCGGCGATAAACCCCGGAGCCAGCAGCAAGAAGAAACTGTAGAGTCAACATATCAGCGAGCAGATAACCCCTGAAGTAGTTCCCGAACAGAAGACAAAGTATCCGAAGAAAGCGAAACGGAAGGCATCCCCTCTGCAAGGTCACGCACGCTCTCTACCCGGGGTTTTTCTCGGGATCGATCCCATCGAACACCGCCTTAAAAAGGATGACGATCCTTTGACCAAGGGAGAGGACCTTGTCGTCGGTCGATTATTCAGAGAATTAGGGAGAAGAGGGGTGGTGCGTTTGCTGTACTCGACCCTCGTTATCCGTTGCCAATCAGGGAGTAAAAAGAAGTCTCGTCCACCCCCTCATAAGCCGGATCAGGAGAGGATAAAACTTGTTAAAGGAGATGGTCGGATTTGGATTCCTTATGATTTGGTGGAGGTGGAAACGAAAGGGCTTCTGGGATTGGGGTGTTTGTTCTGGTGAGTGTTAATAGGCGTGTATACAGGTAACCTATGTATGTTAGGCTCCTAAATAAAATGGCGTTATGCATATGTTATACCAAACAAATCTCTATTAATAATAAAGGAGAATGTGTGTGTGTGTTGGCGCTCTACAGGGTAGACCGCTTCTAGAACTACGAAATTTGGCACAAACATATTTTGGAGGGTGAGAATATGCACCTCGGAGCACTTTTTTTGAAATTTTAATTAATTAAAAATTAAGCGAAATTTTGGCGTTTTTCCTTAATAACTTCCGAAAATATTACAGCACAAATATCATTTGCACATCATCTGAAAATGCAAAAAATTACCTTTGCAATAATATCAATTAAGCTGCCGTACAATTTTTTTTGTCTAATTTTAATAAATTTTTGAAAATATTTTAAAGTATATTTTGCAACACTCTTTTTCAGTGTTGCAATGAAATTCAAACACTTTTCATTTTTTAAACAAATTTTTAATTGCGTGTTTCTCTTCTTGAAAGCGAAAGAATTCACTTCCTTTTTTTATTTCATCAATATTTGTACGATATTTGCATGCAAAGTTATTTAAGATAGCATATTAGGAAATACATCCAGTACATCAGAAGATGTTTTAATTAATTTTCTCAGCATGTTTTAATTCAGTCAACATGCTCCCGGACGTAAAATGTGAAGCGCCAATTTAATGCTGAAATAAAATGCGCATTTTGCATGAGGAATAAGAAAGTGAATTTGGCGCCGATAAGGTGCAATTAGATGTTACATGACACGGACAGCTATTTGACTCTATTAGGAATGTTCATGTAGACAATGAACAAAATAGGTGCAAGGCCACTAAAAGAGCATGTTTTAAAGGTCTATCACAATTTAAAATATAAAATGACTTTGTTAAGGGAACCACATACCCTCAGTTAGTCTCCTGACAACGGTTATTGCAGTTGTGGCGGAATTGGTACGGCACTTCACTGTGCCACGGAGTGTATTCTCACATTGTCTTGGCATATGAAGAAGCCAGTGACAAACTTCGAACAAGAATGGCTGAAAAGAGTCGCCAATATCTCGTCTCCAGGCATAAAATTCGTAGGATAGTCAAATTCATAAGTGAAAACAAATCTCTTTCAGCCATCTTAGCCTTCAACTTTCCAGCGAGCTCAACCAACAAGCTATAAATTACCAGACCCGTGGCGCCGGCCCCTCGAAAAAGAGAAAAGTAAAACAACATCTAAAGAAAAGAACACTAATATGAAATAATAGTGTAAAAGTGAAAATGCCTGTGCTGTACAAAAATAGTGTAAATATCTTTTTTGTTTTGTTTTCTTTTATTCTTAAATAAAATTCCCTTGTCTTGCCCATCAAACCGTTCAGTGACCGGTATGGTCACGGGTACGGGGGTAAGAGACGGCGTTCTGTTCTGTTAAGGGAACCATGAATATCAAATGATGCATAAGAGATTCAATTGAAATTACATTCCCAACGAACAAGCAGGTCGCCGAAGGCGGCTAGTAGTTAATAAAAGAGGATTATGATTCAAAGAACAAGTATAAGAAAAGGTTTTGGTTTTATTTGTTTCGGGGTTTATGGCGCAGGGGTCAGTATTTGGTCATGTGCCAAAACAGTCATTTGTAAAAGGTTGTTAGCGGATATGAAAACAATCGACAAAAATTTCATTCAAAAAATTTAAACTTTCACATGCTTATTTATCGAGAGGAGGTAAAAATGATCGTAAAAGAAATAGGATTTAGGTTCAAAGAATTAAAAGCAAGTTAACTGTTATATTTTAATTATTAATGAGTGATGATATATTTTTATTCATATTTATAAAAACAATTTTTATCAAAAATATGACAAACTAATGTGTATTAAATAATATTGTTTCGACATCAATGATAAGCACTAAGAGCTAAGGATGCTTTTGATGAGATACAGACATTATTAACTTTCTTCGTTATTATATTTTCTTCTATTCTACAGTTTTCGTAAAAAATAACGCTGATTAATAACGCTGATTCATTTCTTATTTGTTTACATTAATGAAATCCAAAGCTGTAAAATGATTCAATACCCCCATTTCCTAAATTTTTAATGAAATAAATTTTACTCTTCAAAGTTCTTACCAGCAATTCTGGGAACAGTAGATCTAGCATCAAAACAAACTGTTCTTTATCGCAGTCTTTAAAGGTTTAGCCAATGTTGTCATTCATTTTTTCATTTTGAAGACAATATTGTTTCCAGGGACACCAGACATCACAATTTGTCACTCGAGGAGGTACCTTCTTTGTCCCCATATGTGCATGAAGTGTCCATTAATTTTTTCCCCTCAAAAAGGGTATTTTAAAATCTTTTTTAGGAATACAGAAGAAGAACAGGAATAAACATGTGAAAATAAATAATTCATGTGATCTTGCATTTTTCTGAAGAACACATTTTTCTTCAGTATATTTGGTGTTGATTTAAAATAAGAATGAAATAATGAAATTCTTAGCAGGCCTTTTTAAAATTTACTTTGATAAGTAACATCGCTTTATAAATTGTGACTTGCAACTCTGTTTTCTATCTCGTCAACAACTTATTCATAAGAAAAGAGATCCTATCTACGGTTCATTAGTGCCGGGCGGGCATAGGATATATTCAATAATTATACGAAAGGGATCATGTGATCTTGTATTTTTCTGAAGAACACATTTTTGCTTCGGTATATTTGGTGTTGATTTAAAATAAGAATGAAATAATGAAATTCTTAGCAGGCCTTTTTAAAATTTACTTTGATAAGTAACATCGCTTTATAAATTGTGACTTGCAACTCTGTTTTCTATCTCGTCAACAACTTATTCATAAGAAAGATCCTTTCTACGGTTAATTAGTGCCGGCAGGCATGGGTTATATTCAATAATTATACGAAAGTTCGTATGATTTAAATTATTGGCGTGAAAGTATTTGAACGGTTCTACGTTAAGACTTTCGGTTTAATATCCCCAATGTTTCATTATGTCACTGAGATAGGAGGCTTCTGACCAACTTACATATGTGTGACACGTATAGCGCATGCTCCGTCATCGCTACTCTACTAGACAGTATCGTCGTCATTTTTGGCAATTTCTTGTTTGAAATTGTTATCGTGGGTTGCTCTCTTTCTGAAAACGGGACATTTGGGCGTCCCGAAGCTGTGCTTGGGGACAACGGGACAGGCTACCGAAAAACGGGACTGTCCCGTTCAAAACGGGATGTATGGTCACATTATATGTACATTATCTTACAAAGCTATAATTACAATCTTAAATCAGTCAATGCGCAATATTGCACACTTATATTATGCACAAGTTATACTCCCTACATTTTCAAAACAAATACATTTCAGTCTTTAAATTTTTATAGCTCAAACCTTTTGGAATTGTTGAAAAAACATACTTTAGCAAAGGGTAGTGAAAATAAAATAACACTGAAAGACAGCAAGGGGATTGAACCTAAGAACTAACAGGTGGTAAGCAGATGCATTGTCAGGCTTCAGAAGTTGAGAATTTTGGGAATGCTTAAGCTGGGTGATTAGGAGGAGCCTGAGATGTACCAGTAGATAATACCTGGGGGTTGTTGTAATGTTCAAAAAGAGGGTAAAAAGCTTTTCAGTCTTGAGATAGAGAGGAAATAAGCTAATTTTCATTTGTTTAGAACTATAGCTCGCAGCATACTAACTTGAGTTGAGATTTCGCGAAACGTCAATAGATATGCAACCAAACTGCAGGTACAGAATGTGATTAATAAATGGTTTTAATGGTACAGAATGTGATTAATAAATGGTTTTAATGGTGCAGAATGTGATTAAAAAATGGTTTATTAAAAATATTTTTATTTAATTATGTTTAAAGAAATTGGTGGTCCAGTTTGAAAAATCATCGATCAAATCTGGGCAAACAGTTTCCTTAATCGGACCGCCGGAATTAATAGTTTAAAGCTATTTTTTCTGCTTAAAAGAATATTTTATAAAACGTTAACAACATTATTTAGAAGATAACAACAGAACAGTCCACTAATTTTTTTATTAAATTTATACTTTATCACTGTACACTAAAAAATGTCAAGGTAGTTCAAATTTCGCAACCTTCGCTTATTAAACTTTCAGAAACCGGGGTGGTTTTAGGACTATGATCGGAGAATCTGTGAAGAAATTTTCCCAAAGTTATGTTATGAGAATCATTGCAATAGGTAGCATTCCTATAAGGAATTTACCTAAAAAAGCTAATTTAAAATGAAAAATAAATCAAAATTGTGTGAACAAAATGCTTTATAATAAATTCCATATTCATGAATTTTGTGTCCCAGAACACTGATCGGAGAAAGTGTGCAAAAATTTTCCCGAAGTCGTGTCATGTTAACCATTGAAATAGGTTATATTGCATTATTCCTATAAGGAATCTGTGCAAAGAAGGCAGATTTGAAATTAAAAGCGAATCAAAATTTTGTCCACAAAGTGCTTAGTAAAGAATTCCATCATCAGAAATTTTGGTTTTAGAGACCATGACTGAAGAAACAGTGCAGAAATTTCCCCAAATTCGTGTCATGCGAACCATTGAAATTGGTAGTATTTTAGTATTCATATAAAGAATCTACCTAAAATTGGAGATTTGAAATGAAAAAAAAAAATCAAAATTTTGTGAACAAAATACTTAATAATAAATTCCAACTTCATGGAATTTGGGTTCTGGGGATCATGATTTCTTTAAACCGAGCAGAAATTTGCTCGAAGTCGTTCCATGCGAACAATTGTAATAGGGTAGTATAGTAGTATTTCTATAAGGAATCTACTTAAAGAATGCAGATTTGAAATGAAAATCCAATTCAAAATTTTGTGAGCAAAATGCTTAATAAAAAATTCCAAGAATTTTGGTTCTAGGAACCATGATTGGAGAAACTGTGCAGAAATTTTACAGAAGTGGTCTCATGCGAACTATTGAAATAGGTAGTATTGTAGTATTCCTCTAAGAAATCTACCTAAAAAAGTAGATTTGAATTGAAAAATAAATCGAAATTTTGCGAACCAAATGCTTAATTATAAATTCAATCTGCATAAATTTTTGGTTCTAATGATTATGGTTGTAGAAACGGTGCAAAAATTTCTCCTGATTCGTGTCATGAGAACCACTGTTCTGGGAATACTAACGATTAAGTATTCACCTAAAAATGCAGTTTTAAAATGAAAAACAAAACATACCAAAATTTTGTGAAAATCTTCCCGAATTTTTATCCCTGGTGTGTTTAGGTGGCTGGATTAAGAAGAGAGATCTCGCTGCTCAGTGATGGAAGAGGCCATCCCTTCTCGGTTTCATTGTCATCTCAAAGTCAAAACTCGCGACTTTCTTGATCGCAAGCCAGGCCCTTCAACGAAGATGTAAAACTTGCCTGCCTGCCGACTGCCTGTTTTATTTAGATCGATTGGTATATTTAACGCGCAGGTTTATGGACTTCACACACCGCCTGTGCTTTTTCCCTCACCCTTTGTCACCATTTCAATCCAGAAATTTGACGGATGCACTTGAAACGTCAAGAAGATTAAAGTGACTTTAATAATATCTCATTCATAGTTAGGGAAAACTGAGGTGTTCTGTTTTAACCCTTTTACTAAGAATTTTTATTAAAAAATTTTAATTTAATTTTCTATGCGGAATTTTATTTTAAAAATTGTAATCCAATTTTCTATGCGGAATTTTTTTAATAAAATCGTAAGCCAATTTTCTATTCGGAATTTTTTTAATAAAATTGTAATCTGATTTTCTATTCGGAATTAAAAAAAATTGCATCCAATATTCTATGCGGAATTTTTTTGATAAAATTGTAATCCAATTTCCTATTCGGAATTTTTTAATAAAATTGTAATCCAATTTCCTATTCGGAATTTTTTTAATAAAATTGCAATTTATTTTTATATTCGGAATTTATTTAATGAAATAGTAATCCAATTTTCTATTCGGAATTTTTTTAATAAAATTATAATCCAATTTTCTATGCGGAATTTTTAAAAAATTTTATTCAATTTTCTAAGCATAATTTTAAAAAAATTATCCAATTTTCGATGAAGAATTAAAAAAAAAATTTTCATCATTTTCCATGCGGAATTAAAAAAAATGGTATCTAGTTTTCTATGCGAATGAAGATAATAGGCTCTAAATAAGCCAAATTGATTGTATGAAGGCTTTTTTTTCTTCTCCGAGCGGATTTTAAACCAAAGGTTGAGACATAATAGCCCCATCATAACCAAAAAACATTACATTTTTATGCATGAAACATGATTATTCTTAATTATTGCAAAAAGTTATTAATTTATGACCTGGGTTCCACTTACCCTCGCTACTCCACTGCAAAGCAGCACATTAAATTTAATTTATATTGCACTTTACGATTTTGAGTATCGCGTTCATATACACACGAATTTGGTCCAAAATTTGACACGTAGACAGAAGGCCGCCCCATGTGTCCGTGCCTGATGCCATGACAGCAACTGAACTGGTTGGATGGACATGGGACCGTATAGGAAGACAAACATAATTCCATAAACATTTTTTTTCAGACTTATGGAGGTCTAAAATGTGAAGATTTATCAAAATATCAAGGTCGGAATTTTTGATGGTAATAATACTTTCTCTCTGTATACGATAAAGTAATTAATGATTAGATCGCTTGAATAAGAGTTTCACTATGTAACCCGAAGTGATTTCAAAAATCAGGAAAATTAATGTGGATGAAAATTCCGATACCAAGTAATTCAGAATATTAATATGATATTACACACATACATTGATATGTCAAACCATTTCAATAGCAAAATTGAAGTATGGTTCTTAAAAATGTATTAAAAACTAATTTATCTTTCACTAGATCAATTTGCCAAAGCTATTATTCTTTTTGGTTTCTCAATATTTTTGAAAATAATTGCTAAATTTATTTCATATTTCATAGCTTAAAAGCAACACTATCTATCTCCATTTTCGAAATTTCACAAGATGAATTAATAATCTTAATTATAAATCTTGTATAAAGATGCGGTATCATGCTTATACCAGATGTGAAAAAAAATCAGGAATAATCATTATTAGTTGTGAAAAATAGAGATTTTAATTCATCTTTTGAAATTTTGAAAATTGAAATAGGTGGTGTTGCTCGTGGTGACGATTTTTAAGATGGAGATTAAGCCTTGGAAATCACTAAATTTATGTTTTTCTTTCATGAAAACTGAATATTCAGAATGAATAGAAAAATCTTTCGATGAAGACAATAGCTCTCTACTTAATCCTTCAAATATTAGAATTTGAAGTGTGTGTATTCACTAGTGTTGGAGGTGAGAAACTGGTAGGAGGAAGAGAATTGTTCATGAAATGTAAAGTAATCAACAAACTATCCCTACACGAATTCTGAAAATTGGGTTTTGAAAAAGTAAAAAAAAAAAAACTGTGGCCTATTTTATTACATGAAATTCAGAAATAAAAATACAATAAAAATATAGAGATCCACATCAACAATATTTCCACAAGAAAAAACTTGAAAACGATCAAGATAAGCAATAAAAAGATCATGTCCAGTAATAAAATATACCAAATATTTGTTAAGGACCAACGCCTCAAGACCAGGGTTTGGGTTTGTTCAGTTTTAGAATCATGCCAAAAAGGTTCCCAGTTTCTGAAAAGATTTTGTCTAAAGTTTTTCTGAAAAATGATAAAGGGGCAGGGGATTCTAAGAAATCACATATCTCATTAGCTAATTTTGCAAAGTGGTCCATCCCCTCATTGTTTTGGTTACCACCATGTGCTTTCACCCCGGATAAACTGATAACGCTAATAGGTAAATAAATATCTTTCTTTATATTTAGAATGAAATTTGATTTCGATTTAGAACTATTTAACACTTGAATGGATGAAAGACTATCCGTAAAAATGTTCATTTTATATACGTTCTCCAAACCCACCCCACCGCAAAATTAATAGACTGTATATTATATTCAGCCCACAATCACTTCTGATTATGCAACATAATTAGTCAATCAATTCAAATTACACGAATTGAAAATAACCAACAGAATCCCACAAAGCAATTATATTATTAATTCATCATAAAACGATTACAAAAACTGTAAAGCCAATTTGACAATGACTGGATCCAATTCCAGGCTATTATGTGCCATTACAAATATTTAAGCGGAACTTTTGGCTAGGAATTGGCTTAAGATCTCCTGATGAATTTAAATATCTACCACAATGCGAAATCTCTAATCTACAGTAGCGAATCTAAACAACAGATCTTGAATTGTTTCCGCGAGCTATATACCCACAGAGAAACAGATACAGAGGTCTCACTCCCATAGACACTCATGGCAACTTTTTAACATTGCACTTCACATAGACAGTACGCCACCAATGTGTGACAGTGGGAACTAATCTGGCTACGTCACTGTGACGCGAGAGTTCCCCTATCGTCATGACAACGATGCAAACAGTTCTAAATAAAGTATTGGGCATAATTTAAAAAAATACTTAATTATAATAAATAATCTGAAAAATTTGACAAGGAGCAGCAAGAATTAAATCGGTAACCCAACATGGCGGCACTTCGGTTGCTTTTCGTTCGATATACAATATGGCGTCGTGTTATGGTTGGTAGTTTTCTCACAAAGACTGTCCAGCGTAGGTGGCGCTGCAATAGTTAACCAAACTCCTGAGTGAGACCTCTGGTACTCTTTCTCTGTGTATATACCTAGCTCTGCACATTGAAATATGACTATGAAATCACACTATTCTGCTGTGTTCCTGGTTCGTATTTCTGAAATGGACTTTTGTGGTAAAAGCGTGTTTCCATAAGGAAAGAATTTATTCTACTTCTTACATTTTTATTATATTATTAATAAACTTTTGAATACCAGATAAAATTAATTAAAACAAGGTTGATTAAAGCTAGCTAACAAAAGCAAATAGTTTTCGAAGGTAATATCTTGTTATTCCGAAGTTGTTTCAATGTTAATTAGATATGATGAAAATAATTAAGTTACGAAGTAAAAAATAGCTAATTTGAAGTAATTATTTAAGAAGATTAACTCTGGGATTTTAATGCACTATGAAGGAAATAATGCAAATATGTCAAGATAATTCAGTGACAGATAGCAGAATATGAAACGAACACCTTACTTAAAAATCATTAAGAAAGATCTTGACTTAACCGAACATTTGACGAAATATATCGTTACTCAAAGTGGAAAATGTCGTATTTCCAAAACTCCAATTGGTTGAAATCCACTTGTCGGTACTCCTTCATCTCGCCAACGGATGCCAAGTCGCCAATGCTAAAAATCAAGATGGCTGCCAAGGTAAACAATGCAATGAAGGTGGTCATAATCAAAGATTAACTTCTTGAAGTCAAACGAACTTTTATCAGAGAATTTTTAGATTTTTAAAAAAATTTTGAGCCTTTATCGGCTGCGTTTGTTTCATTTACGACATCATATACAGTTACAGCCATTCTGCGTTTTGGTATTGGCGACTTGGCATCTGTTGGCGATTTGATGGGGTACCGGTTAGTGATTTCAACCAAATGAAGTTTTTGATATACGACCTTTTGTACTTTCAGTGACAATAACTAAATGTAGGCCCTTCTCCTGAAAGAGCCAAGAAGTTAAAGAGAGAACTTTGCAAGTGTTTAGTACCAGGTAACGAAATTTATATAGACATGTGACCTAAAACCAAACGGTTTGAAATACAGACTGTCAAATGTAAGTACAGGACATATAATGACAACGAAGAAGACAGTTAAGAGATTGAAGATGTCAAAATGAAAACGGACTCGATTGATGGTGTTTAGCATTTGATGTGGAAAGAAATACACAATAATGTCTCATTCTTTTGGTGAAAATTGTTGTAATTAAGATACTTCTAAAATATTAAAATGAAAGATGATTCTATGTTTACTTTCATGTTTGGAATCTTATCCAATTTTGTATCGTACAGCACAAATGCGCTTAAACGGGGAATTTTTTAAAGAACTAACAACCATATTGTTACCTGCCATTTTTTTCATTTATGTAGAATTTTCCACAATCCATTTCAATATACAATCAAGATATGAAATCTGTATGTGTGTCTAATGTATAATGCCCAGTACATTATGTATTGGATAAAATTTGTATCAAATAGCTTAAAATCCATTGATTACTTAATTTTGTAAAACTGTTATGATTTTGAACTGTGTTTGATGGATTGCCTTGAATTTCACTGTTCATTGGAAAAGAAGAATGAGTATAGCAAAGAAATTGCATGAAAATAAAAATAAAAATGAACGAATGAAAAATAATGAAGGAACGAAGAATGAAAAAAATACAACAATAAACACTGCATAAACAGTGAATGAAAAATGAATGAATGGATAATGATTAGAAGAGAAATGAAAGAATGCAAGTAATAGCGGACAGTGCATGAAAAATGAATGAATAATGATTGAAAAAGCGAATAATGAATGATTGAAACAGACAATTATTACTGCACGAACAATAAAAGAATAATTAATTAGCAATTATAGTTGAGGAAAGATGAATGAATGCAACAAACAATTAAT
>BGPR01026368.1:3219-21582 GCA_013235015.1 Araneus ventricosus | reverse complement strand
GCTTGTGTGTGTTTGACTTTTTGACCCTTGCTTTTTTAATGGTTTTTGAATTAATGTTCTAAAATTTAAAAAACATTTTGTGATTTTTTTTATAATTTTAATGTGACGATATGCAACATGGACTTTTAAAACCTCAGTGTGTTTTCAGTTCTTTTGTAATTGCGTGTTTTCATTTTAAAACATTTATGTGTTTACATTTTCATAATTAATGTGGTTTTGAGCTTTGAACTGTTGTATTATCTGTAGTTACTTTTTTTCTATGTGTTTTAATTCACTTTGTGGCTTGTGTTCTTTGTGTGTTTTTCGCTCTGAAAATGGAGTCATCTCTGTAGTATGATTTCTTTGAATAAATAAATAAATAAAGTAAAGAATTCGTGCGCTGTGTAATTATTGTGTCATATTTTCTTCCAGCCAACGCCAACAGTATCTAAACATTACAACGACTGTGATTGAATTTTATATGAAGGCGATTCAGTAATGTTTATAGATGTACTGCAGGCCTATCTTTCATTTTTGGAACTATCTTAACATTATTAGTTTTCCCCTATTCTCGAGCGCGGTAGCTTTTGAACAATGTGTCGGATTCGGAATCAGAGTCATACGTTTAAGGCCAGATATCATTAAAAGATTGGTCATAAACGCAAGTTTCGTCCGCGTGTGCACAAACATTTAAATGTGTTGCGAAATAAATGTCGTCCCTCTCGCGTAGCGCGAAGGTTTGGAGAATGATGTTTAGGTTCAGGTATCGTTCGCGTCGTTTGCAACGGTTCAAGTTCATATATTTCAACCCAAATTAAAGTGCGTGTAGTTTCTTAACGGGACGTTGATGAAGTTAAAATTTCTCATATTCGGAAATGCGTATACTACCCATATTTGGCAATTTTATGGCCATTAGATTTTTCGCCACGCTGCTATCAATCGAGACTCTTTTAAAACCCATTACTTTGAAAATTCCTGATTTTTTTATTGGAAGCATGTTGGAATAGGGGTGTTGGAACCCCTGTTCCGACAATGTTAAATTGGCCATTTCGATGTAGCTTTTCTCAAACTCTGTTATGGATGGAAGTTTGAAATTTTTTATACAAGTAAAGTACATTTTTCTCATTATACTGAAATAATTTTTTTTTAAAGTAATATATTTTTTGTACAAATTTTTTTGTATCAAACCCGAAAATGGAATTTGCCTGTTTTTGATGTACCTTTTCTCAAAATCTGTTATAGATACATGTTTGAAATTTTGATACAAGTAAAGTACACCTTTTTCATTATACTCAAATGAGCTTTTGTAAAGAAAAAAACTCAAAAATTTATTTTTTACAAATTTTGTTTGTCAAAATAGGATAAAATTTCACTTTGTCTAATTAAATATTTAGTAAATTTATAAGAAATTGTAAATTAACGAAACGCTCATTTCACTATAATGCGAAAGGTGTACGTTCCTTGTATAAAAAATTTCAAAAATGTATATATAATAGATTTTGAGAAAAGATACATCGAAAATGGCCAAATTACATTGTCCGTTTCGATGCAAAAAGTTTTCAATTTAGAAAACAACAATTTCAGTATAATTAGAAATATGTATTTTACTTGTATAAAAAATGTCAAACTTGAATCTATAACTGATTTTTAGAAAAGATACATGGAAATGGCAAATTTAACATTGTCGGAATAGAGGTTCCAACACCTCTTAAGATAATAACGTCTTAGTTCTGAAATTTTCATTTTTTTGGGCTCAGCTCTTTTTCTAAAACAACTCAACTTCTTTGGATTTGTATAACTACTCAAATGTATCGCCCTTTTAGGCACATGCCATCAATTTACCCTTGCATCGTTTGTCGCAACATTAAATTGTTGTTTACTTTATTTGAGCTCTATAAGTAAGCTATGCAAATGCTTTAGATGACATATGAAGCAGCATTTAGGTAGTACTGTGCCATTTTACACATATTTTGCTAGCTATATCGGAAATGAATTACACTAACAAAATCGGCATGATGAATATACGAGGTCTATTTTCAGAAGGCTTTCGTAACCTCCAATCATGATCAGCTGACGAGGAAGACAACTGTGTTCTCAGCAAACTGTCACGGCTGATTGTGAGTTTGACTCAGTCGGTTCCAGCACGCAGCAGGCTCACTTGTATGACGAAACATTGGTGAAATCGGGGTCTCGAATATACAAACTTCTGTTGCCAGCAAGCATGGCTGAATAATCACTCAGAAATGTCCACTTTTTCGTTCAGTAATTTATCCTGTATAAATATTCTCAGTTACTTGTGAATATGGTAAGAATTTTCGTTTCAGTCATTTATATCAAATGATTTGGTTAAAATCTAATTTTAATTTATTTAAAATTTTTAGAAGACAGCATAATTATTATTAATCCTCATCATAAATACAATGCTTTCGTTCGAAGAATAAACTGACTTAAATAATGGTAATCTTCGATAAATATGATTAATACCATCTACTTCCAAACTGAGAGTTAAAAATTTAGAAAACCATCTCCGTTGGAACTGCAGATGGAAAAAAAAGAAATCTCATTTGCAGACATGATATATACTTTGGGGTGATTGATTTTACATACTTTTAGATACTGTCGAAGATACATTGAAAGGAATTTAGCATTCATGTTAAAAACTTTCGAGTTACCTAAAAAATTATTTGTCACGTCCTTGGTAAATAGGGTAGAACGTTTCAATTATCGGTGATTAATTGCACGATAGAAACATAGTTTCTTGAAAATATCAAGATATGTACAGCTAAATTAAACCTGACGTGACTTGAAACACCTAAAAGTAAGAACAACTTCAAAACCATGCAACTACATGTTCATTAGCAGCATCACATGATTGATTACCATTAAAAAGAATTTTCACAGGACTTAATCCTTTGTTTAATGAAACGAATTCATCTCTTTTAATGAAGCTTCCTACCAACAGAATAGATATATTTATTTTTCTTAAGTTTAATTTTAGCTTCTGTATTTTCATTTTAGATATCACAGAAACATGTAATGTCGTTTAATCTTCATTAATATGTATTGGATTATAATCGGTGGTGGAAGATAAATCAGCTATAATCTTAGGAATATCTATTAAGTATAAAAGTGATTCTTTTTGAGGAAGATACCTCGTAATTTTTTCTCGAACGCTGAACCAAGAAAATTTTGATCCAAAAGGAGGTAAATCTTGATTTTTAAGTCTCGATCCTAAAACTTGAGCACTTTCTTTTGAAAGTTTTAAATTGTGTACTTAAATAATTAACTGGCCTTCTGTAAAGTTTTGTATTCACATATTTGCTTCTGTATTGCGTAAATACAATTTTTTATATAATTTTATATCTTTTAGAGTGTGATATTGTATTTTATATTTATTAGTATATTTATTAGTATCATTTAAGTCAGAAATTAATTTTAAATTCTAATAAAAATGTATTTTATTCTGTAATATATCATATTAATTTTATTAAATAACTCTCCCTCCCTCCTTGTCAGATTTGTGAGAAAAATGGTGGTGATGGAGAAAAATACTATTTTTGGATGGATGTGCTGATTTACTTAAAAGCATCTGGCATTCTACAAACCCCACATTTATGCTGGCCCGTGTAATCTTATTACTAATATAATAGCCCAGATCTGTCTTTCGGTAACGCTCTGACGTCACCAACAATAAAACTCTCGCCATATCCTG
Organism: Araneus ventricosus; assembly: GCA_013235015.1. NCBI lineage: Eukaryota > Metazoa > Arthropoda > Arachnida > Araneae > Araneidae > Araneus > Araneus ventricosus. Next base: position 17,891 of record BGPR01026368.1, on the reverse strand, counting down.
CGAGACGTTAAACAGCATTATTTCATTGTTAGAGAACCTAAATTTCAGTAATTTTAAATTTAAAACAGCAATTGTCGTTCTAATTTCAAATTTAATAGCTCTAAAATAGTGAAATAAAATTTTATATCCATTGTTATAAAATTTATGTCGCTATGATCAATAGTTCCCGAGAAATTTTATATTTTTTATATATATTATAGACATTTTAATCATATATTTCAAATTAATTTCCGTTTTTCAATAGAAAGTAGTAAAATACGTCAGTGGTATATCATGCGCGTGATATAGTTTTTATGTGACGATGTATCTGATTATTTATTGTAATCATGATGATATAATTTGATAATATTTTTTGGCAACATTTAACAAGCAGAGAAGTGCATTGTTTTGATTAGAATTTTGAAAAAGAATTCCTTTGAAATTTTAACTTTTGACTTAGTTTGACAAGCTGAGAATTTCATGGTTATTGAATTATAATAAAATTATTAATCAACGAAAAATATTTCACTCGGAAAGCTGTTTTTTTGAATAAAGAAATATGTAAATAAAAAAATATATTTTCTTTCATAATAAATATGTTTATTTTACTTGTTTTCGATCAATGTTAAACATTTCTCTCGCATGTATATCTATTTAAATACGCAAATTTGACGGGAAATCTCTCGAATGAAGAGGAAATTTGCACCCCTCATACCATGAGGTGTTATTTTCTAGTATAGATATATGTTTCCACGATTTTAAAAATTGGGGCTTATAATAATAATACGCACTTTGCATAGAACGATTTTTTTACATATGAAGAAGTTCGTGTTTCATAAGTGGATATGTGTTCATAAGAGAATTAATAATGCGACTCCATACATAACAGCTAACATATTTTATTTATTTACAACTTCTTTGAAACACAAATTTAATATTTGAAATTATGCGAATAGATTTCGCTTTTAGTGTGAACCACAAACGCTGCCGTTCTCTCGGAGGAAACTTCTGGAACACTTACTTTCAAAACATTGTTGCCGTACTGTCATCTAGCGGTTGGTTTTACAAAATAGCTCAAATGCAAGAAATATATGAAAATTGAAATTACATATAATTTTATAAATTACAAAACAAACAAAATTGTTATGAAAATGACAAAATTTAAGATGACAATTAAAATAAAACTATTTAAACAGGTAAAGCATCTCACATTTTTATATTTACTGTTTACTATACATCATAATTATTCTTGGACATATTAATTAATATGTACCCATCATTTCAAAGAATATAAATTCCGTAAATAATAACGTGAGATCGGCTTCTTTTATGTTAAAGTTCATTTTAAAAGAGCAAATTTTATATGTCAGAGAATACGGATATCATATAAATGTTTATACTTCATTCCATTTACGCTAGTAATAATGTTTTAACTTTTGATCAAGAACATAATTAACATTTTGATTTACTGACGTGATATGCAGTGGCAATGAAATGTGCTTTATATTTTATGTTGCTAAAATTAAATTTATCTATTACCTCTGTTAATAAAGAGCTGTAATTTTAAATATCTCGTAAGTTTTAGATCTGCGAAGTACTTCACAAATGGGCCAGAACATGTATTTGAAGTTACATAATCGTGAAGATTCCTGCCAGAAAACTTGTTAAAAGTCATTGACCCAGTAATTCAGAGAAATGCATTTTTTGCCCATTCAGAAAACTTACCTTTGAGTACGATAGTAGGTAGAAGTGATCATATTTGAGAGTTAGGTTTCAGAAGAATTATAAAACTTAGAAGAATTAGAAACTTAGCTTCCAAAAGAAAGTCAATCAGATATTGCCAAATACCAAAAATCAATTTCCTAGCTACAGACTACTTTGAAATGATTCACTGGAACACTACTTCACTTTCACCATCACCTTTGCTGCGAAGTTTCACGAATCAAGAAATTTGGTCTTAGGTCCAATCAGGTGTAACAGCTGCTGAGTGGAACTTTGACCAGTTCCCATGTCACACCCAAGCAGTGGAAAGAGGAGTGAAGCTGGTAACCGAGGCATTACAAAAATACGTCGGTTCCAATTCCAGCGATGGTTTCATAAGAACTACACTTCTTTCAAGATCTTCAATGCCGTGTTTTCCAAGCAAATCTTATTTCAAACTACTGAAAGAAACTGAAGGCAAGTAAAGGACTATATTTGATTACAAATTGAAATTTTACACAATCAGAAACAACTCTTTGTTTCAATGGAAATTTGTCATTTTTTTGTAAAAAATGTGCTTTTTTTAGTGTAATGCGCTATTATCAAATTATAAAATATATTATTTTTTCATTTATTTATCTTTCCTACACTTTTTTCTACTAAACTATACATATAGCGACTTATTATAGAAGTTATTTGATTTTTTCCCGGTTATTAGAATAATTATGAAAATCGTATATTTTCGAAAAGTTTAGGGTCGATGCGCTACCGCCAGATGAAAGCAAAAGAAATAGGTTTTTTTGCATATTACTTATCTACCCTAGATGCAAGTTTTCCGCACTATAGCGTTCCGAGAAGGAAAAAAAAAGTTTTTTACGGCCCACCCTAGTGGTTATAGGATAAGCAGTTAGCTCTGTGAGGGAGAGTGAAATCATTATTTTGTTTTATACCTATCAACACTTGAGGGATAATTTTATTTCAAGAATGTTTTTCATTTACAGTGACCTCTCACTTATACGCGCTCTGTTTTATGCGAGTTTATCACTTATACGCGTTTTTTTCTCCGTTCCGGCCAGGGATATAGGAAAACAATGATAACTTCATTTATGCGCCGCACTGAAAAAGCACGTCTCACTTATGCGCGTCGCAAAAATTTTCTTAGTTCAAAAAGTTCTTTTTTTCAGCAGAACAAGAAAACAGAACAAAACCCTTTTGTTCTGCTTCTAGGAATGCATCCCTCGCCCTTCCTCTATTCTTCATATTACAGAAAAACATTCCTCTAACTTATACACAGGGGTGTACGAGGGGGTTCTTGTGATTAACGTCAGTAAAAGTCGCATTTATACAGCAGCCAGTTAGAGAGGTTCGTACTTTATATACCACGTGGCATTGATCGCTTACGAAAGAACCATCTTTGGAGTTTTGTTTACGGTTAGATGATTACGTTTTAAAATGGCGAAAAGAACGAAATTGTCGCTTTCCTTTAAAATGGATGTTATTAAAGAAATCCTTGCACCTCGAAAAAGTTTTAGCGGAGAATTTTAATGTCCCAGAATCGACATTGAGAGCGATTTTAAAAAATCGGGAGCATTTCCATTTTCTTTGTGTTCTTAAAAAAATAATTAACGGAAGTTATACACGTATTTGCATTTTGAAACATCTTATTTACGTTTTTCAGTTGTATATACATGCACTGTAAAAAAAATCCCGTAAAATTTACGGTTTTAAACTGGCAGCTGGGTTGGTTGTCCAAAACCGTAAAAGTTACGAAGTAAATCCGTAGGCAAAACGCTTTTTTACCGTACAGGAACAAGTTTTTTCCGTAAAAGTTACGAAGTAAATCAGTAGTCACAACGGTTTTTTACCATATGAGATTAAGTTTTCTCCGTAAAAATTAAGTCATCGAAGTAAGTGACGTCATCGACGGAGTTGAGTTGTTTTTCCTTCTGTTCGAGTTGAGTTGAAAAGTGCTGATGTGTATCAATTAGGAATATTAATTAATCAAGACTTAATTATTAATTTCAATTAGTTTAATTAATCCAATTTTTAATTGAACTTACTTGGACGAATTCGATGCAAGATGGTGAAAAAACTTCAAACTCCTCCGAATTCGATGCATTCGAGCCGGGGATCAAAACCGCGTTCATAGAGCTAGCAGGCGGTCGCTCTAACCACTAGACCAACGGGGACTTCATACAAAATGGTAAAAATAATCCATTTGAGCTTTAAAGTCACTATAGCTCTAGTGGCGCCACCTAGTGGTGTAAAAATCAACTATTGTCAGAACACGTGTTTTAAGGTTAGCTTTAATGAGTGACAACAGGTTACTTCTACATGTATAAACTGTTAGACCATGCCCTGTTTAATATGATATTTCATTTATTTCTTTGTTTTAAATAAAAATGATTTTTAATGTGTCAGTTTTCCTACTAAACGATACGTGTTTCATATGGAAAATGGTTGATTCTGAATCGAATGGAATTAAGTTTTTTTCTCAAAATGTTAAAAGCTACATTATTCTTCAAACTTCTAAGCTTATTTTGAAAATTAGAGAAAGTATTAGTGGTGATATATTTTTTCTCCTTAAATTATTTCTTTTTTTTTGTTCATGCATAATTAAAGTCAATACATTCACTTATTCCACTATAGAGGAGATGGGACCCTATTAAAAACATGAAATGAATGCAATAAAATTACATTTAAGAAAAGGGAAAGTTATCGAACGGAAAGCAATACCGTATGACGAAAAATAGAATTTGAACTGACGGTTTTAAACCGTTTATGGTCGGAGCGGAGAACGGTGAAAAACCGTTTTGTCAACAAAACAGCTTTAAACAGTCGGAAAAAGTCCGGGGAAAAAACGTATATTTTTTACAGTGCAGTATTAATTAACAATACATGTACACTGTATTGATGTTTCACTTTTAAGCTCCCTCTTGTGGTTTTTCACATATGCGCGTCTCTCACTTACGCGTGAGAGATCACTATATAATGAAAAGGATTTAACACTAAGTGGTTTTATTTAAAGATAATGTTACAAGAAAATATATTTCGTCGCTTAACAAGGAACACCACCTATCTCAATTTTTTGAAATTTCAAAGAGGAAGAAACTACTCAATTTTTCGCAGCCGAAATCAATTACTTCTGAATTTTTTTAACATTCGATATAAACATGAGACCGCGTGTTCCAACCAGATGTGAAAAAAAATCAGAAATATTCGTTTTTGGTTGTGAAAAATTGATTATTTCTTTCCTAGTTGAAATTTAAAATAATTGAGATAGGTGGTGTTCATGTTAAGAGACGATTTCTCCCTTGCAAAACATCGACTTTTGTAACACTGAGTAAATCTGTTCCTCATGCGATTCTAGTATGCCTGGTCATGAAGAAAGTTGTTGACTTTTTCTACTTTCAAAGTTGCTACACATCAAAGTTTCTTCTAGTTCGATATTTTCATCCACGAAGTTAAGCTACCGAAACAACTCTTCTTTGTTGCTTTATAAGATTAAAAGTTAAAGTAGGCTTTCGTTAATGGAAAGTGATTATCCTTGTAAGAGAATTATTTCTAGACAAAACTTAAATCTTGAAGGAGCAATAGTCATAAAACTTATTTTATATGTCCCAAGACAGATCTGAGCAATTATAGCTTCTATTGTAGGGAAAAAAACTGCAAACAAGGCAAAAATTGATCTTTGTAATCTCTTGCCATCAATACTTCAGTGGATAAAAAATAAAGTAAGAATTTTATGATGGAGAATTTTTTCTGTTAACAAGGCTTAGCTGAAACAAAAATGAAATAACAAATAGTAAATGATAATGCTGGGACCTAGTAAACCAAATTCATTTGGTATTTATTCCAAGTATTTTTGATGTAAGATATTAATTTAATTATGCCTTTTCTTCTTTTTGTTATTGTATGTGTGTGGGAATTCAGTAGCCCAATTAATCTTGTTATTATATTAAAACCGAATAAGATTCAGAAAGATATGAATCTGATTTTAAATTTTAATTATACATTTTCATATTGTGGACGTTTTTATGATACGCTTGTCAGTTGAAATCGAACGGATTTTAACAACGTTTAAAATTTCTCTCAACTGCAAATAAATAAGTTATTAATATAAATTGCGAAAAAATGAATTATAAAACTATACTAAATGCTTTAGTAAAATTTAATACCATTATTTCCGAAAGAAAGCACGGCGTTTCAGACAAAATGCTAGAATTATCCAGAAACGACTACAATAATTCGAGAGCACTTTGCATTGTCATAAAATTTATGTTGAAAATTTAAATAGAAACCAGTAATTGGGGTGCGGGTTTGTATATTTTTTCTTCTTTATTGGCAACGCTGCATAAAGTTATTGGCTAAAAGTATTTAACAATCATTCAGGATGTAACAGAAAGAAGCAAACATTGCGACAGCTTTGGAGCGAAAATTTTGTGTTGAAAATTCTGTCTCAGGAGAAAAAAAAGCACAACAATTCTGAAGGCAAATGCATTTGAGTGGAAAGGACAATAAACATAGCTTTCATTATGTTGCTTTGAATGACAATACCACTTGTTGGCAGGCGCGCTAAAATATTTACACGAGCGGTCGTACTTTTTACGACACAATAGGTTTCTAAATTTTTACCCTTGCAGTTTAAGTTACTTCATTATAGTGATAAGAGATACATCAGAAAAGCAAATCCTTTCATCAAGAGTGAAAATTAATTTTTATATTATTTGCAAAATGTAAAATTATACTGAAATCAGAGAAAACAATGAGATTAATAGTATTATTTTCTAAAAAATGTATTAAGCAATATATAATAAAAAATAGTATATTACCAACTAAGATTGTACAACAAAGAACTTTCTTCCTAGTTTCTTATCATTATCCTTGTATTCGAAACATTAGACTTTTTCCAGAGAGTGACGCTTACAAGTATACTATATATTGCACCTACTGTATTTCATGGATTTTGATGATTGTTTTATTTATTTCAAACACAAACCAAAAGCTGTTTTTCTCAATGCCGGTTGCTGTACACTTGCTTTTTCTGGTTGTGATATATAATTTAAATTTAAAGACATGGTAATGTCATATGGCGATTATCAGATTTTTTGGGCTCGAGTAATGAGGTGTTTTCATAAAACTGAAGTTTTTCAAGAAAATTCTTCGGCTTGGTGGATTTTTGGCAAGCTTATTACGTATTAAACATTTTTGACAATGTAAAATGAAATATTAAATCGCTGTGATGCGCAATGGATATATAAATATCAAATTGAACGTTAAGACGTGAAAAAAAATTTTCAAATTACACGAGCAGGCGCGCGTCGAAATTTTTACGACAGAAGCATAAAAAGTACGAAATCACCTTGAAACCCGGACAAACCCATTTAATCCTGAAAAGAGGGATCGCATGAAGGAATAGAAATGGCCTTCAGGCGGTTTTGACTCCGAATGTGAGAACAGGGCATGAAAAATCCCATTTGTCGTAAAATTTGCGCAGACGCGCCCGCTGGAAGGTTAGTTATGTTCTGATTACTATTTTTCTCACATGGGGCAATTTTGAACCGAAAAAGTACGTTTCTTTGCACAATGCCACGAAGTAACATTAGTTGGCATTTTAGATTATTTTTTTCTATATTGTTTATTTTTTATTAATAAATAATGAGCAAATTTTCTTTTTCCACCAGTCATGCCCATGGTTTATAAGAGGATGTTAAGGCCTCGTAAATATATAGATGACTTTCCAGAAACCCTAGAAACTTGCCTTAATGCCATTTCACCAAGTGAGTGCACTCTTAACCTTCCAGCGAACGCGCGTATGTGAGATATACATGTGAAGACGGAAAAAGTTTCCTATCTCCTGTCCGAAGCAAACATTACTGGAAAGGATAGTTACTTCCATTTTAACTGAATGCTAAATAGAACTTACATCTATGGGGGGTGTAAGACTAAAAGGAAAAACTCAGTTAAAGAACATTTCAATTTATTATTTAAAACAAGCATGAGCGAGAGAGATATTTACATTTAAAGCAAGATAAAGGTTTAGATAACTATATATTATAATATATAAAGTTTATATTATATAATACATAAACTATATAATATATAAATATTAGTTATATAAAGGTTTATATAACTATATATTAATATAGTAATATATGGTTCACAATTAAAATTAATACTACGTAGCTCAGTGAGAAGACATTATCACTCTAACATTAATTACTTACATTATGTTAAAAATTACGTGGATAGCCATCACCCAGCCTTGCTGCTAACGAGGTAAACCCCGTAGCAGTCAACCTTGAAACTCAAACACACGCAGACATCTATATCATTTTAATTCTCCGAGTTCTGCTTGATTAGAAACATAGCGCTACGTTTAAACAGAGCTCAACTCCTACTCGTGTCACGTGGTTTACCAGGTGGAGAGAAAGTAATGACTTCAAGGACTCCGTTACCTTGATTTCTGCCGACAAAATACTTATTCAAATTAGATTGTTTCGACTCGTTAAAAATATTGTAGAAGGAAATTAAAATTATTCTATTAAAGCTAGACTGGAAAAATACAATTCCTACATACACTATAGAAGAATTTTGTTTGAAAACTTTTCAATAGAGAGCGCTAAGACGGTTTGGCCTTGGTATTCTTCCAGTTCCTTTCCAAGAACTCTCAGTCATCGTTTGGAATTCGAGGGGTTAATAGGATTTTGTGAATCTGCTATTCAGAGATACGCGCGAGAATTTAGGTTTAAGTGAGTAAAATAAATATAAAAACGGCTTCTTGCTTTTTATATCTAAATTTCAATAGATTATTACTTAAATATAGTTTTTACAGCTTCATATTACAAATGAAAATATTTCACTTGAATTATTGGAGATTTCATTTATTTTATTTTCACGTCATTCAGCTAATTATTGGTTAGTTTATATTGTTTATGTGTTTTATGTTTGCATTGTTTTCGTTAATTTTTTACATAAACATTGTTTAAAATAATTGTACTTATTTACCCTTACCAAATTACAACCTAATTTTAATAATTACCTTAAAAATTGCTATTCTGCAATTGCTCATCTAGGAAATACGTTCGATTTTCAATGATTGTATAGTGGACACGCCTACTGCAAGGGTAAAGAAGCAGAAGCCGTTTTATATGTCTCCAAGCGATTTTTTTTAAATTTATTGCAAAAGAAAGCAACTTCATGTAAGGAAACCTATAAGGGGACCTGGGTTTTCTTCAATGAGGAAGTAAATTCCGTTACTTCTTGTATAGTCCATATGTCAATCGTTCTGTCAATAGTATAGACATTAAAATAATATAAACTCTTCCCTTACGAAGAAAAGAGAGATAATAGATAAATTTATTTATAAAATACCCGGAAAGTTCATATTCAGTATATTACGAAAAAGGAACTGAAAAAATTCTAAATGTATATTTTTTTTTGAAAAATTATTTTTCTCATATGTCATGATTTTTTTGTGTATTTTCACCTAGGCTGCCAATAAATTGTTTACAATATACCGTAATGAGTTTTTTTATTGAAAGGTACTGAAAAAATAACCAGTTCAAGCAATCGCCACCTATGAAGAAATGTTGGAACAAAATTTCCAACAAAATAATTTATTACTATATGATTAAAACTTTCCTTCAGAACGTTTCTTGAGTAATTACCTGACGAGGAAAAGTCAGAAAAGACCTTTTTCAAAGAAATATATGCAACTATTCTTGAATTTCATTTTGAGGTCATGAAAATCGTTGCAAAGTACCAATGGAAATTAGACAGATCTCGCAGAGATTTAGTTATAATTTTTATAAATAATATTCTTATTTTAAAATTATTATGCCAATTTGATGTGAAAATTTATCGTATTTATTTGATTGGTAATTATATCAGTTGCAATTTGTGAACAGCATGTATAACCATTTCATGGACTTTTGTTTCATCATGGACAGTTTGCAGCGCCATCTAAATACTATTTGATGCATTTTTTTTGTATAATCAATGCACACAAACAGATTTACTATCTTTCCGACCACTGGTTTTTATATTTTATTGTATGAATTATCCGTAGAGACAGAATTGTTATCGTCTAAAATTTTGACCTCATATTTTTAAAGAATCCTGTGATTGTCCTCCTAAACTTGGAAAGAAAAACCTTTTAGTATTATTTTTGTGTGAGAGAGCTTTTTATCCGCTATTGTATATGCGAATGCTATTTTTCCAAAATTAATTAAAATGAAATTATAAATTTAATATATGGTTATTGCAATAAAATTGAAGATCGATATCAAATTTTGGAACAAAGTCGTCGAAAAGTTGAGGTCTTTTTCTAAAATGCATATCGAGTTTTTGCTGTACACTGGGAAATTACATAACACTTTGTTATATTTACAAAGATGTTTGTCACGCACGTATTACCAGTAATATCTAAGGAAAATATGCTGCAATCTTTTTTCGATTCTGCACCTTATTTACCTGTGCCTTGCCGCTCAATTCCATGGAACATATTATATACAGGGTGACTCAAAAGTTCGTTTATAATCTTTAAGGGCAGATCAGGCAGAGAGTAACAAGTCATTTTCGCAGTAGAATATCGACGCTTAACTAGCGACATCACCTATCTCAGCGATATCTAAGCGATGATATAAATATGAGACTACATATCCCAAGCAGAAGAGAAAAAAATTCAGAAATATTTGTTATTGGCTGCGAAAAACTTAGTATTTTCTTCCTTTTTGAAATTTCAAAATATTCAGATCGGTGGTGTAGCTTGTTAAGCGACAATATGGGAAATGCAAAAGGCATTTGATACAGGGAGTCTTTGTCAGGGAAAGTAAGTCAATGGAAAGGATACAACAGAGAAATTTGCAGCAGAGATTGAATAGAATATAAGTTTTCAATAGAACAACAATGCAGTTCCAAAAATTAAACCGTGTACCGAATCAGACAGCAAGTCCTTTGAAAATTTACTTTAAGAATTCCAAAGGTTTGTCGTTAAAACTCCGTTCCACTAGCCATTATCGTATCTATCATTCCGTATACAGATTGTGATGTTGCCATTCACGCAGCTGGGTTATTTTATTGTTGAAAATTTATATTCCATTCAATCTCTGCTTACATTTAATCTGGTGTATCTTTTTCTTACACTTAATTCACGGAGAAAGATTCCGCTGTACCGACACAACTTAAAATTGCAAAAATGATTTATTTATGTGTGCTGACCTCCATTAAATTTTGTAAACGATGTTGTAATGTTTCTCTCTTTTGAAATGAATACACCAGATTTTAGAAAAATAATTCTATTTGGACAGAGATAAATATAAGACAGACAAAACACATGAAAGATACAGTGCGGTACGTTGCACTCCCAAACCAGAGCTATTCCAAAAATTACGACAACGACTAGGCCTAAATATCTCACCTCGCTTCTTGAGGTCGACACCGAAACTAACTTGTTCACTAAAAGCAACCCTGCGATAGGCAACAGTTGCTCCAAGCGTACTCAAACATTATAGACGTTTTAAGATACCCTGTGCGTTTTCAGCTAATTCTTTATTTATTGGCAAACAGATGTATGGGGGCGTACAGGCAAACAGTTGGCTGAAAGGACAGGCAGACAAACAGGCGTACGAACGGACTGATGGACAGACGACTGACTCACTTTCTTTCTGTAAATTGCGTCATATAATAAGGTTGCTAATATGTGCAGTCAAGCCAGAAGAATCAAGCCTAAAACATTATCATCCTACGATTTCGACTTTTTTTGGATTTACCTCAGCAATCAATGTAACAACGCAACGCAATTTACTAAGTTACTAACATTTTATGCTGATGTACAGGCGGAAATGAAAGGAGGGAGATATTTTTAATCTGTATAAGTAACACCACTAAAGTAATTTAAGGTATCCGACTGTGTTCGGACACATTTTTTTGAAAAATAACTTATATATATTTTTTAATGTTATTTTTCAACTGCATATGTTTTAAAACTATGAAAATATTGTAAAATTAGTCTTTCAAAATAATACTTTTTTAAAAAAAACTGAGAAATTTGAAGAAAAATGACTAAAATATTTGCCTTACGCTAACAGCCATAGACAAAATCATATTCTAAATATACATAAATCCTTGTAGGAGTACATTTTTATGACAGTTATTTGTGTTATTCTCTAAAATATTTCTTGTACTTCAAAATAGTTTTGAGATATAACTGAACATAGTTACTAAACTGGTAATTTTTCATAAAAAAATGCTTTTCGTTTATATTTAAGCAGTTAAAAATAATACTTGATTTTAAAATTGACCTTAGTTTTTAGAGGAAAACATCAAACATATTACAGAAAACAATCTCAGAAAATTTCATATCAATACTTTAATACGTTTTTGAGAAATCATTGTTACGGTCGACAGTTTTCCTCAAAAATATCATTTCTCAGAAAACTCATTTAAAGTTTTCATGCAACATAAAATAATGCTTACAGTTCGGTAATAAAACAGCTGTAACTCCATTTGTAATTCACGTAGAGTAAAAAGTGAGACAGTTTTAGAAAGCTCATTCAACAGGCTACAAAATTAAGTCATAAAATTTGTTTTGATAATTTCATCGAAAACAACGATTTTAAACTAGTCGGATACCTTAATTATAAATCCCTGTCAGATGTGCTAGCTAAAAGGCTTTATTGCTGAATTGTAAAAGTTTGCCTGATGGAAAAAAGAGAACATTTACCACTCAAGTCCATTTAGAGAAACCTACTTGTAAAGAAAATTCGTGCAGTTTTTTCTCCTTAAACTTCTCCACACCAAACTTTTTCCTTGGTAGCCTTTTATCAGCAGTTGTGTAAGTTCCCCAAACTGTTTTCCTTCGTTGTTTTACAAGATTAAAGTTAAAGTGGGTTTTCGTTAATTGAAAGTGATTATCTCCGTAAGCGAGTTACTCAAAAACAAGACTTTAATCCTGAGAAGCAAAAGTCATAAAACTTATTTTATAACTCCCGCGACGGATCAGAGCAATTATCTTTTATCGTATAAAAGTAATATAAAAAAATAAAGGCCAAACTAGGGAAAAAACCTTTGTGTAATCTCCTACCATCAGTATTTCGTTGGAGAAAAAAGTAAACAACCTACGATGAAGATTGTTTTTTCTTTTAGTGAGCATTTCTTCCATAAAGGCTATAGAAAATAGTAAATGATAACAATGGGACCTCATAAACCAAATTCTGCTATGTATTTTCGATCTTCTGTTTGAGACATTAATTTAATTATGTGTTTTCTCCTGCTTTGAAGTAATTGTATGTGCAGTGGAATTGATTGCCGCATTGAATTTGTTGTTCAACATAATAAGGTTAAGGTAAGAATGTTATTGTACGTCCAGACACTTTGGTGAATGGCTTTAAAGTTTGTTTCTTCCCTTTTTGCTGTTGTTTCAATCCTCCATTTTATTATTAAATGGTATAGAAAACTATTAATAAAATAATCTTTTTTGAAACAAAAAAGCTTCTTGACCGAAGGAAGCGAGGTCTCTGTTTCAACTCGACCGTTCAGCGTTTCGTCTGTCTGTAAATTAGATTGTTACGGAATCATTACCAAACGCGTCGTTCAATTTTCTTCAAATTTGGTTTGAAGGTTCCTTGAGGTCATAAAAAACGACGCATGTGTAAAAAATTTTTATTTTTTGATGCTCTATTAAGATATTGATTGTTTTAATGGTTTCAATGAGTTGGCGGGTCAATGACAAGTTTGGTACCATTAAAAAATTTGAATCATTTTGGAAAACGTGAGACATTTAATTGCATTTATGTTAATACTAATAAAAGCCAGTATTTAATTGTAATTTGTTGAATACTAATAATAGTAGCCTTGATATATTCGAAAAAAATGGCGAAAGTTTTGGACTGCGATAAATTGCAGTTTATTTTCTAGAATCCGAGGTCTACTCTTCACAGAACTACTAGATAAGAAAAAAGTTCTATTTGTTTTCTAAAAGGAAGGAAATTATTAATTTTATTAAATTTGAGACTCAAAGCAGAAAGGTAAAATCGTGAAGAGATAATGAAATAATTTTTTTGGAAATTTTAATCCTTCATGAAATAATTTAATAATTAATGAATGTTTGTAACAATGCAATCATCCGCCAGATGGTGCTGCCTCCCTCGCTCAATGCAGGTTACCCACTCTCACTGAGTGGAATCGCGCGCTGAGACGTGTTCAGGGTGAGCTTGTGTTTGAACCAGTAAAAATGTTTGTTAGTTTCTTTAAATTTGTAAATAATTGCTAATAATCAATTAAGGTCCATTACAGTATTAGGTATCATTCATGGAAACCTTCTTTATTTAAACCTGAAAGCACTATTTATTAATTTTACTCTTCTGCCGGCTCGGTAACCAAAACCAGGTGGAGCTCGAGTCGTTACAAATGGGCCCCTCGTTGGGCGTCAAATGTTTATCCACTACTATATTAAGGTGTCTCAAAAAAAAACTTTAAAAAAACATTGCTCCCCAGGTTTTTCCCATTCCTTTTGATTCTAATAGCCCTTTAAGTTAATAGTAGGTTTTGCCTGTAAAGACCTAAAATTTGAAAGAAAGCTCTTAATATGTAAAATTTTCAGAATTTTTTTAATGAAATTTTATATGGTTACTAATGTGTTAAAATTGGTTTATTTTTCTTTCTATAGGCATGTTTAGTTAGAATGTAAACATATATAAGTATTAACACAAAACAGACTGAAGTAGATTTTGATTCTGATCTTTATTTTTGATTATCGATTGACTGAAATCTTCCATTAGTTTTGCCCCTCGTTTGTCTGTGCCACTTACTATTTCTAAGTTCTTGAGAAAAGTCTTCATTTCTTTGAACATGAAATCTTCTTCCTTTTCTCATATTACGTGTTAAACTTTGAAATAAAATAAGTATAACCTTAGCCACTTATGATTATGGAAAAAAGAGCACAAAATTATGAAATTTGCACTGAATCGGCGTTGTTGCTTTTGGAAACA
>BGPR01026367.1:0-21582 GCA_013235015.1 Araneus ventricosus | reverse complement strand
TTATGAAGATTTTAATTTAACATTGATGATAAAAATTTTTAAAAAGTTAGATCTGTAGCCGAATTTTTACCGTAAATAGACAGATTGTAGAAATAGTATAAACATATAAAACTAGTTGACGCAACTGAAAAATATTCTATTCAGCAAGCACAATAAAACACTTTTAAGTGATCATAAACAAATCCCAGATTGAATATCAAAACTAATTATCGTTTAAAAAATCGGAATGGTTATTGCGCAATATGTGCGCCTCCAATTCTCCCGCACGTGATATGACGTAATCGGAATCAACATCTGTCGGTATTCGGAGAGTAAATAAATAAAGGAAAAGAAAGACTTTCAAATCTGGAGTAACCCCCCCTTGAGCTTTTTTTTTTATCGATTCTGTCCCTTTACCTTTTTTTTTGGTTGCCGATTTCGTTTTTAGGTCTCGTTTTTCGGCGAAAGTGAGAAACTTTTTTTTTTCTGGTTCTCACTTTTACTTTTGAACGTCCCCTCCCCATAAAATAAGTCTGTGTATGTCACAGTACTGTATATTGTTTTTCCCCCTTCTGCTCTCCTCCGTGCAGAACGGACTTCGCATTCCAGAAATAAATTGTCCACATGAAAGGAACGGCGCGAGCGTGCTAAATTTTGGTGCGCAGATATAAAATTTTTAGAAAAACTCATTTTCTAATTTTTCCGGTTAGTTGAGCTTTCTGTATACTTGAATGCCGGATAATCGAGAATGTACTGTATATTTTTAACTGTAAATCTCAAGATGTACATATTTTTAAAAAGATCAAGAAATAATATATTTTAAACTATTTTGTATAATAAATTAGGCAAAATATTAGAAAGTTTTAATGACCTTAAAAAATTACAAAATATATTTGAATTGTTGACTGCAGAAACAACGAGTCATTTTTTCCCCCCCCACCTCAAAATTGCATTCAAACTGTTTTCATATTCTAAAGGGGTATTTGCATAATGAGTGAAGAAAAGACAAGAGTCGAGTGAAGTCACATTATGGGTATATAAAATCTACCAGGTATAAAAAAAAAAAAAATCAATCAATTTAAAAAAATAAATCAGTCTTTTTTAAAAGCTCTCAGCATTTTGATATTATTGAATCACAGTTTTGGCATACAGTGATTTTTAACAAAATATATTATCACAGTGGCGTAGCTAGAGAGGGGGGGCAGCAAAATCAGTCCTGAAGGAAAACAATTTTCCAAGAAGAGAATGGCATTATCACAATCAACGAGTTCACAAAAAAAACCCAGCGGGAGTGGTCTTCCCTAAACTTTCTCATACTCCTAATAAATGTAGAGAAAAAATAAGCTAAAAGGCAGAAAAACGAACAAGAACCCCTAATGCAGTGGAGAAAAAAACAAGCGAAATGTCATACCACGATTTCCAAAGGTCATCCAAAGAAAATGAAATTTGCAATTTGAATGCCCTTTTTTTAACTGACTGACACAAAAATTGGACTCGAATATACCATTAAGGTAAGAAGGCCACATACCAAATTTCATTTATCAAAGTAATTTTTAAAAGAAGTTATTGTGTTAAAAAATAAGCGATTATACAGACAGTCAACCCTTTGCTGGATTTGGTCCAAAGTTTGATAGAAGCTTACATTCCTGATGATAAAAATGTGTACCAAATTTTATCCACTTATCTATTTAAGTTTGTGGGTTATCGTGTTTACATCAACACAGACATAAAGACAGACTTCCCGTGGATGAATTTTGTCCAAAATTCGATAGAAACCTACAAATTATGTGTAAAGACCACATATCGAATTCCATCCCTGTAGCTTTAATAGGTTTTGAGTTATCGTGTTCACAAACATAATTCCAAAATTGTGTTTTTCACACTCGGGGAGGTCAAACATGGAGATTCGTCAAAATCTCAAGTTTGAATTTTTTGACAATTACAATACTTTCTCTTTGCACACTTCATATATGAGCAAGTAATAATTCATTTGTATTTATCATCTTTTTTGGTAAATTGCTATTCTGCGAAAGAATAAACTTTTGGTGGACTCGCGGTCTTGCATTGTATCTGCAGAGACTGAGGGCATCAAAGGACGAATTCCATTTACTAATAAAATGTGTTTTTTTTCTGGAATTTATTCCTTTTATTTTGAGGTTTATGCAGCGTATATAATTTGTAAAGGAAGGGTGGCATGTTAGAAGTTCACCCCTGGTGGCAAAAGTTGCAGCTATGCCACTGCATAAATTCAAGAAATGCAAAAATTGTACAATAAAGTGTTACATAATTAAATATCTTTGATTTATAAAACTTATCTTTTACCTTGATAAAATAATTGGTCCCATTAACAATCTGACTTCTGTACTGAACTGGTTCAAATTCATCGAACAGAAGCCCAGTTTTAGCCTGCACTTCATTTTTGACCTGTAGGAAAAAAATAATCAACATAAATGCTTATATTAAAATACCTTCTGAAATTTTATAACATTACAATATATATATATATATATATATATATATATAAAATATATATATATATATATATATTTTAAGAAGCAATTTATTCAGAAAAAGAACACTGTATTTCAGCCACCTTCAGCAAATCTTAGCAGAATTAAATAATTCTTATGATACACTTCTTGGTATTCATTCATAATAATTTTAATTCCTAATTTTTAATAAAATAGCAAACTATCAAAAGTTATTTATAATTAATAAAGAAATTCAAGTCTTTAAAATGTTGATTAAAGTTAATTTATTTCATTGTACACCTTTTCCTAAATGTCCATAAATTTCGCTGGAATTGAAAATTTAGTTATTATATACATATAATCAGAATATTTCAATATCATAGATTTTATGACAATCATGTTAGCATTCAGAGAAATGAAGAACTACTGTAAATATAGCTGTTCTGTAACTGTACTGTAAAACTGTTTAAAAATTGAACTGTAAATATCTGCTAGAAGTTTATATTTAGCTGTGTGGGCTTTGAGTAGACATGGCATTCCTACAGAATGAATACTCAAATATTAAAAAACTGGTTTATCAACATGTTCAAAGAGGATAGAAAGAACAGACAAAACAAAATGAAAATACTCAATGAACCAGCTAGCTGTTACTTTAAAGTTCATAATAATTTCAAAAAATTCAGGCTATATAGAATTGAGTGTGTTAAATTATAGAATTGCTTATAAATTTGAATTTTATAACATTTAATAATAATGCATCACAATGATCACCTAACATTCATGTTTACAAATATTTTATCCCCTTAATTGGTTTGCCCATATACCATACGCAAATCGAATTGTCGCAATTTTAAACTTGTGAAATAAAACAAAGTCATTTACTAGTGGTGTAGTCACAAAATAAGCAGTGCGGGGATGCTCGAAAAGGTGTAGTAGATCACTCTAATCCGAGTTACAAAAATCAAGTTAATTCAAGGGCGTTTTTTGCCATTTATTTCTCTTTTAAAAAAGCAGCACCAGGATGGCGTTCCGTCTCCACTACGTCAATCACAGACCTTATAATTCAATACAAAATTATATGGAATCCATAAAAGGAAGGAAGGACATTTCAACAGTCTTCTCAATTGAATTAAGATGACAACACATTCCCAAAATAGAAGGTGTCATATAATTAGATAGTTGAGAAAACAAAACAGTTAAGGGGTTAAATAAGAGGAGAAAAATTGGATTATATGGCTTCAAATGAACTTGAAGAATTAAAGGTGGATAATACATTGAAGCAAACAAAATCATCAGGAACATCGATTCCATATCTAGCGCAAAGAAACCACAATGCAATGAGACTTCCAACATTGAACTTCAGCAGTTTAGATAAAGGACTAACAGAAACTTTTTTTCAGAATGATTTTAATGGGAAAAAGTTTAAAATTTGAAAGATGACAGCAAAACTAATTGACTCTGTACCAGGAAATGTGTAAGGTACCAAGTTATCTATCAATCTTAATAGGTTATGGAGTTAATTCATGTGACTCGCAGTCTCCAGATAAATGGCATCATATCCTTTTCTCTTCTACAAGATGTGCAATGAATCGGGGCTATACTGAGGGGGTGGCAAGATTGGCCCCTGCCAAGGAGGCAGACAGATGGGGGGGGGGTATGCAAAAATGCACCATTAAAAAACAAGGTTTCAGAGTTATATTTGTACCAAACTGCTGTGTAAATAAAAAAAAAATCCATGAATAAGCATTCTGTGACTGATTAAAAATTACACGAGTTGTAAATTGCTGTACCTGGTAAGTTGTATATGGTCCTGCAATGAACACCAAACTTAAATCTGTATAGTGTGCTGTGCTGTACTTTACAGGAGTCATTTAAATACTTGTTGGCTACATTAGCAAGAGACGAAACAAAATAAAGCACTTTCTAATTTTTCTTTACAGTTTCGTGAATGTGCACAGTTCGATTAATGAATATTTTCTCACAAATATGTTGCCTAATTAGAAATTACACTATAAGGATTTATGTGGATCTATTAAATTTATGACATATCTATTTTCAAAGTGTAATGTAGATAATTATTGTAAGAAGAATTCAAATCACTAGCATTACAGAGGAATAATAAAGGTGTAAATCGAATGACCAGTGTAATTCTTAAACAAAAGAAATAATAATAATAAAAAAAAATCGAAAATGCAATTGCTTAAATCTTAACAATGAATAAGTATAGGTACCATCAAAAAATGACTACGCCTGCCTCGCAAACTGTCCATAAATGATGTCACACTTTTTTTCAATATTTTTGACCCCCCTCCCCCCTTTGTCACAGTGTCACACTTCACCATACCCCCTCCTCACATGTCACGCTATATTACATAAACATATACTTGCAGTTCAGAAACAAAGCGCTACGTTATAGACCATATTTCAAATTTTATTTTTAAACTTTAACTATGTGTTTTAATGACATTTGAGAGCATAACAATAATAATGATTATATGTGTACTTATTAGGTATGAAATAGAATTAAGGTTTACAACAAAAAACGTAATTAATATACAATAGTAATAAAATATTAATATAAAAGAGCAGTTGAAAACAGCTGTATTTTGGAATTTGAAATATTTTGCTTTAAATCTTTTTTTACTCTATGAACACAAAATATTCTTACACAGACTAAATTTTAAAAAAACGCCTCAAAATTATTTTTACTTAATGGAATTGCCATCTCATTTCATTTGTCACATTACTTTATATATATACACAATCATAAAATAGAAATTACTCGGAATCATTTACTACTACGACTCTTCCTCCCATATTCACAGAACCTACCCTGAAGGCATTTTTCGAAGAGAAAGGAATATAAGTAAAAAAAAAAAAAAAAACCCACAAGAAAGTTGTTTCAGCCCCGATTAAAAAAATACCCTCAAATTTTGGTAATTTCAAAATAACTTCAAAATTTAATCTGCTGATTTTAAATGTTTTTATTTTAATCAAAATGTGCGATGTCACACTTCTTGTTACCCCCCCCCCTTGTCACAATTTCGCGACCCCCCTCCCCCCCCCCTCCAAGCGTGACATCATTTATGGACGGCCCCAATGATGTTAAAAATAATATTTATACTAAAAAATGAATAAAGAATCATTTAATTACCTGTTTGGTGATTTGATGAATATTTTCATCGGGCTCCTTCACTTCTCCAGTAGCTCCAGGCATAACGGAGTTTATGACAATAGGATTCCCAAAAATCAGAGAGACAAGCTAGAAAGTCTCCTTTCCAAATAAATCTTACACACTGCTTGCAACAGTTCAGAACAGAAAATCTAAATATGATGAAACGCCTACAGTAGGGTGTCCCAAAAAATGAAAGTCGTTTTTTTTCTCTGCATACCCTCTTATCTCTTTTTTTTTTTTTTCCTTTTATGTCAAAACAATTGTAAATAAATTTTCATATAATTTGAACCACGGCAACCCGTGCCGACTTGCGTGTCAGACAGTACTTATGTACTGAAACGAGCGAACGCTGACACGTGTGCTGACACGTGTCTAATGGTCAATAGTATTGACTCAATACAAAACAAAACAGAAAAAAAAGTTTCCGGAAAGCAGCGGCAATGCGCAACCCTTGAAATAGTGATGGGTCAGATTCGTCCCTTTTGCGGACTCGGATCCGGATCTGCGGATTCGTTCCGACTCCGAAACGTAAATGGATTTATTGCCCATAATTACTTTAATAATCTTTATTATTGAACTTGTATTTTAATATAATTATGAATCATAATTAATAACATAATTTTAAGTAGATAATTAATTGCATGGATATTAATTTGGATCAATAATTAATCAATTATATTGAGATAATTATAATGAGATAATTAATTATATTGATGATAATTTTAATAATTAATTTTAATTACTAATTATAATTTTTAATTAACATTTCGATTAATTATTTAAAATTAATAGTTAATAATAAATCGTTAGTGAATTTAATGAAACTTTGCAAGAATCTTCAGTATTTTGACGCTTTTGATTTCTATTATCTTGGTAATGTATGCTTAAAGTCACTTGTTATAATAAATGCAATAATGTCATTGAAATTCATTAATTTTATTATAAAATTATTTTTTTTAAATTGAAAATACAGTGTATTCCCGGACAATGTTTTTTTTTATTATTTTTGTGTTCCTTGCAGATTTCTTTTTGATGGGTAAGATATATAAAACGAATAGATATTAATTTACAAAATAAAGGTGTGATTAATTACTTTTTCAGTAATATTTAGTGCTTACGAATTTAAAATCTGTTTTGTGTAGTTTAAAGCATTTTAAAAGGTGAATCTCTAATGAATTTTCCATATAACTAACTTTTTTTCGGGATTTGGCGACTTCATTAAATAGAGGTCCGACTGAATATAAAACTGCTGTTTGAAAAGCCAGTGTATAATTTTAGATTACTTGCTACCCAGAGGCGGCCCTAAAGCCCTGAATACGCCGCCTAAAGCCCTGACGTATTCAGGGCTTTAGGCGGCCAGAGGTAATTTTACCAACCGGGCAAGACAACAATTTGGCGCCCCCCCAACCTACGTAATTTTCAAATTCTATATTGTCTGCATTTTAAATGTCCAACAAAATTTTATTTAGAAATATGCATGTTTTACCTGCAAATATGACTTAATAATGTTATGGTCAGAATTTTTTAATTACAGAAATATTTAAGAATATAAGGAAGTCTTACAGGAACTAAAATAATGTGTATTGAACACATTTATTTTAAAAATATATTATTTTTTATACAGTATTATAAAGTCTATTCCCCTTATCACTTTTCTTGCCTTTTTATGTGCAAAATCTTTCATAATATTCTCCATATCAATGTTCTACAGAAGGTCCCGTTCAATTGATAAGGTTGCCAACTAGTCGCTTCTGCGACATGCTAGATAGCAGATATGTTTTAATCAGTTTCAGTTTCGAAAAACTTATCTCGCCAGTAGCGACAGTTACTGGTAGAGTCAGAAAAATCCACGGAGTTAATTTTATAAGATACGCATAATTCTTTAGTTGTTTTCTGTTATTTTTTTAATAAGATTCGGACTTTTTGCTTCGGAATAATGTCGGGCAGCTCACAAACTTCTACAAATTCTAACAAATTCTAAGTAGGAAAAATCTGAAAATTTAAAAAAAAATTGAGATACGCCTTTTACGCGTAAGAGGGCAGTATAGGTAATGTAAGTTTTGCCCCCTCCCAACTTCCCAAACCAAATAACTTTATTGATTTAACTTTAATATCTAAATAAGCAAGTTTTGAGGAACATACAATATGAAAAAGTGAAATAAAACATTTCTTTGCGGATAATCTTCAAAAAAAGTTTTAAATCTCGAGTATAAAAAAAATGAAACTTAAAAGTAATTTTATATAAAAGGGTTAAAAAATTACAAAACTTTTAAATACAATTTGAATATTCTAATAAAAAAGTATTCCATTACTGTTGACATGTGATTCATTGATCTACTAATAAATTCGAAAACATTAAAAATATTCCAAGAATAATGTTCCGAATTTAAACGACACTAGATTTTAAGTTTAGTAAGTTCTAGAACACACTTCTTGTAAATCAAATGGAAGTCCTTAAAATAATTTTAAAATATAATAATATCGGAAGCCTCCTCAAAGTTGCAGGGCCCATAGGCAGTTGCCTATTTGGTAATCCGTCCCTGACCATATATCTGAAACTTTGATTTATTACTTTTTTTAGCCGTGTTTAAATTTTTTTTTAAATCACAAACTTAAAGAAACAAAAAAAAAATTCTGTGAAATAATTTGCAATTTTACAAGTTTTCTTCTAATGTTTGTCACTTTCTGATGATTGGAGAAAATGTAATGGGGACTTTATTCGTACAAATTTGATTGTTCAAAAATCAGTTTCAATATTATTATTTCAAAAGTAATGCTTATGTTAAAATCCAACAAATCTTATCATTCTCAATACTGTTGTCTGTATTTTCGGTTTGCAAACAAGTTTTGGAGTTTTGTTTATTGCTAGATTCTTCACAGTCACTTAAGACGTTTTAAAATGTTCTACTGCTCCTGGTTCAAGTAATTGTAACTTTGGATGCTCTCCCACTTGGTCCTGGTAAACGAATTAACTTGTTAAATACTGCTTACCTAGCTTACCAAAATCATACGAGTTAAGTTCTTTTGAATAATCATACAGAAGGTGCACAAAAATATTCCATCAAAACCAACACGTTTTTTGATATAACTTAACCCATTGCGCACTTTTAAGATTGCTGCTCAATAATATATAAATATAATTTTTTAAAAAATAATTAAAATTTTATATATGATATTTTAATATTCAGAATTTTTGTACAATTGACAATGTTGGTATTGTCAATATCGAAAATTTATATTTTTTCAACGAGATATTTAATTCTGAAAATTTTGAAATAACATACCAGAATGATAATAACAAAATTACCTGTAGTATTGAATTCACAGGAACTTTTTGTTCTTGGTTCGAACAATAAGTTATATTGCGTTCTTAAAGTTTTCTGAAGTTAAAGATCTGCCTTCAACTGTTGTTGACAGACCTTCTCTGAGTTCAATATTTTCTATGTTGATGAATTTTTCAAAATAGACGCCTGCTTTTCGTTTTCTGCCGCTATTCGTACCTTTCTTTTCCTATAAAACGTACCTGGTTGTTTCTTTTTTTCAGATATTTTAGCGAAATACACAACACTTATAGATATAAGGTTATTCAGAATAAAAATATAGCATGACAATCACCAGTTTTTCTTTCAACACAGTGTGCCAAAACGTTTCGTCTAGAATCCGATGAGAAATGGTGTAGACCAGGGGGGAAGCTTCAGTTTCATCCGGTTTGATATTTTTTCGGCCCACTATGCCATAAAACTGAAATATAATACTCGATTAGGGTGGACGAGCCTCTTGGACCAAAAGAATAACCACGAAATGAGGGGTTCTCTGTCTGATGTGCACAGGAGCATTTCCGCACATCATTAACTAGTGGTATTTGCGCACACATTGTAGGTTTACTGAATCCTAATTACCTTTGGCAGGAAAACTTGGCGAACAACTAGAGAGGCAATAGAGACTGCATACTTAAGAGAATGATTGATGGGTATGGGTTCTTTTCTATGAGATAAATCACAACTTTCCCAAGGGAAATTGATAATTACATTATTCATGTATTTTCAATTTATTTAACATAACGATTAATTTATATGGATTATTTATTGTTTAATTTAAATTATATCTGTATTAGTCTTATGTTTGAAAATAACAGTTTTTAAGGTCCTTAGCATTTTCCCAGGGAAGCATCGTTGTGTTATCAGGGGCACGAGGTGTCATTCTTCTACTGACATTGATTGATTGCCATTTGTCAAAGGTTTTCAATGCGCCAAAGCCAAGCCAAATCATATAGACATCGATAAAGTTTACAATACTGCAACCTTTCTAACGCTTGTGCGCAAAGGACACTAATTAATGACTTATCGAAAATGCGACTGTGCGCAAGTTCCACAATACCAAATGAGCAAGGGAGAGTGTGGGAAGGAGTGATTCTAGGGAAATTAGGGCAGGGAGGGCCCGTTTTGAAAGCGGCGTGAGGAGGGGGCACAGTAGACTGGACCGCACCTATGGCCAACCCGATCCCGTAGGATCGGGTTACCCGTGGGTACAGTCGGCTGTGAATGACCCACCAAATTTTATGGCCTGATGTTCGTGGAACAGATTTTGAGGGTCCATAGGCTTGAGCCGACCAACTGTACGAAAAACTGAAAAGGGGGCGCCAAAATGAAAGGAAAATTTTTGCCGTTTCCGCTGGAGCTCTCATGTCAATCCAACCATTTCCTTTTTCTTCCCTTTAAGTTCCAGCTTTGGCGCCACCCGGAATTTGGCGCCACGGGCAGTTGCCCTGTTTTCCCGGGCCTCGGGCAGCCTCTGTTGCTACCTATGAATTACTAGTGTGCATCCAACTTAAAATAGATATATTTCATTCACATATTGGCACTTTTTTTATAATTTTCTGTGTGGCAGCATATCGTAGTTCAAAACAGCTTCTTACAGATATTTAAAGACACACATAAAAAAAGAAAGAAAAATGTGCATCGTATTTATCTGAAAATATAGTCAAGTTTCACATTCAACTTTCGAAAATAAGACGTTAAAGTCTTATTTTCAAAAGCTGTTATGATTTTTCACGGATTGCATTTTACATCCATTTTGGTATTTACAGACACTCGTTTGCTTTAATTATTAATGCCAATTATTATTTACATTTAATTATGTACTGAAAATTCTGCATAGTTTATTATGCCTATCATATATTATTTCAGACATGTCTGTACATGATCTTGACTTATCATTGTTTTGTATAATGGCTTGTATTAAGTACCTGAAAACTTCTGAAGTGTCTTGTTTTTCAGATCATGAGTTTACTTCAGTTTAAATCTGTCAATGAGGCCATGGTGGCCTAGTGGTAAGGTCTCAACTTTGGGGCCGAAGATTCCAGGTTGGAAACCTGATTCCAGTGAAGATCCGCCATGTATGGGGTCTGTTGCAAATTAAATCATACGTAGGGGGGGGGGGACAAACGTCCTCCCATTGGTGTAGTGCGGAAGTTTGGAGAGGACGGGTGCCAGCTCAGGTGTTGTCCTCGTCATCTGACCGTGGTTCAAAATTACAAGGTCCGTCTCAAAGTAGCCCTCATGCTGCTTCAAAACTGGACACTAATATAGCTAAACTAACTCAATCTGTGCAACATTATAGATTAGAGGTTTCTTTTAACTCATT
The DNA here is from genome assembly GCA_013235015.1 of Araneus ventricosus. Taxonomy (NCBI): domain Eukaryota; kingdom Metazoa; phylum Arthropoda; class Arachnida; order Araneae; family Araneidae; genus Araneus; species Araneus ventricosus. The sequence continues at coordinate 10,314 of BGPR01026367.1, read as the reverse complement.
ATATGCCAAAACTCGATTATTTCACTTATTGAAAAAAAATTACATTAATATGATTATTGAAATAAAAAAAAGAAATTAAGGTGAAAATGCTATTTCTAAAATTGTTTAATTAAAAGTGAATAATTCGACTTTTAATTAGAATTAATTATTTTTCTAATTAGAAAAATCATTTTTATTAGATTTGTAACTTTTATACCAGTTTCAGCCAGTTCAAAATTCGATGCAACAATCAAAGATAAAAAACGTTACACTGCTTATGTGAGAATAAAAAGAAAACTAGCCTCCCAGTGAAGGGAAGATGGTAACCCAGATAGCAATTTTAGTTTGCAGCAAGCTTGCCACAAATTTGACATGATAAGAGTGCAAGTTTGCGACAAGTTTGAAACAAGTTAACGCAAGCTTCGAAGTCACCATGGGACGAACTTGCAGCAAGCTTGCCGCGTCAAATTCATTGCAAATTATAACAAAAACAGAGTACGAACACAACCCAGAATAGAACTCGCGACCTACTGGTTCCGAAGCTGACGCGCTAACCATTCGGCCAGTTTAAATAATAAGCGAACGCAGTTAGGTTACTAAACGGTAGTGGCGTTAGAGTACACCCGACAGGAGGGCACGATCTACAGTACAAGGGCAGGGGCGTAATGATGACCCTCTCAAATTTTCGCCAGATCTTAATTTATCTGCTAATTGAATAGCCCGATACGTGAACAGGGTACAAAAATTCGCCCCGACGAGGAGGAGGACACAGCATCCCCGACAGGGGGCCCTTCCCCTCCCCACTGGCACCAACCTGTTACTAACGAAAAGGCAAAAGGGGAAACATCTTCAAAAAACTGTTAATTTATGTTAAAAGTTGTGGCGATTAAACGAGATTAGCCTGCAATTCCAAGGGGTTTTTGTAGTATAAAACAACCACAACGAAAGGATACTCATGTCGGTGTATTTTGATGATATAGTTTAATGAAATAGACGTTATTGCCGCGACGCAGCTTACATTCGTTAACGATACAAAATTACAACAACTATCAATTTTACATTGGAGGTGCTGAGGCGCACGCAACAGCGCCCTCGTGTGGCCAATGTTTCGGCACACACCCCACCGGTGAACAGAATGTTCACCCAGTAAATATCTAACATTAATACAAACGATTATTGCTCAAATACAAATCTAACAAAGAACTTAATACTAATACAGTACTAATAATCAAATCTGTACCATACATATTGCATAGTAAAAAATTAAATATACACTAAATATACATATATATGTGATGAAAATTAAAGTTGGCAATGAATTTTCAAATTACGAATTAACAAATATTAGGATACATACCTCACGATCTCACAACAAATAATTTTAACAGAGATTAATTAATAATGTGCTTTCTCTTAACATTAATCTGAAAAAATAGGAACAAAATTAGTTCAAATATATCATTCAATTTCTAAAGGGTAAAGCAATTGGATTGGTTTTTTGAAGAGACCTTTAGAAGTTTTTATTAAACAAGATCTAACATTATTGTCTCTACCAATAAATATCTCTTTGATTACTCCAAGTTCCCACAGTAATTTTGATTTTACATTCCCTTCAACAAGAACTACATCATTTAATTTCAAGTTTTTATGAAGAGATGGTGTTTTAAAGTGATTAACTGTTTTTAATTGGAGTAAATATTGTTCGTTCCATCGTCTCCAAAGTTGCTTCAAAAGAAGAGTCTGGTAAGTCTTTCTTTTTTTGTACGACTCCCTGATTGTCGTAGAGTCAATAAGTTCGATAAAATGTACAGGGTATTTAGAGTCACCATAACCCAATTCTAGGAAGTGAGCCGGTGTGAGAGGTTCCGGCTCTCCTGGATCATTCTCTACATATGTTAGAGGTCGATTGTTGACGATGACTTCAACCTCTGAAAGAATCGTTGAAAGTTCTTCAAACGTCAGAAGGGCCTTGCCAAGTATTTTACGCAGAGGTTCCTTTACGGTCTTAACAAGGCGTTCGTAAAACCCACCCCACCAAGGGGCACGTTCAACTATGAACTTCCAGTGGATACCGTTGTCTGCGACAAAATTTTGAAATTTACTGTCTTTCAAGATGTTGGTAAAATATGCTAACTCCCTTTGAGCCGCTTTAAATGTTCGGGCATTATCGGAGTATATTACCTTGCAATTGCCTCTTCGAGAGAGAAACCTCCGTAAAGCAAGTAAAAAACACTTCGTGGACATGTCCGATACAAATTCTAAATGGACAGCACGTGTTACGGCACATGTAAACAAAGCAACATAAGACTTATGAGTCTCTTTATTGTCCTTTACAAGGATTGCACCTGTAAAATCAATTCCTACGATTTGAAATGGAGGAGATTGGGAAATTCTGTCTCGAGGCAACTGGCCACTCAACTGATCAGCTGGTTTAGCGTTGTATTTTTTGCAAATGAGACAGATCCGAATCATTGTTTTGACTAATTGACGGCCTTTAGGTATCCAATATTTTTTTCGAAGTTGAATCAAAGTTGCAGATACACCACAATGACCTATTCGTTCATGCTCCCTAGTCACAAGTAACTCTGTAAATTTAGGAAGAATAACAGGATGCTTTTCACCAAAGCATAACTCTGCTTCGAGTAACCTTCCGGTAATTCGTAACAAACTGTCTTCATCCAAAAAAGGCACTAAACTCTTTATTTCAGAGTCATTTTGAAGTTGCTTGTTGTTTCTTAAGGCTGATATCTCAGTAGAATAGAATTCGGCTTGAACATATTTGATCCAAAAATATTCAGCATTCTGTATCTCATCAGCAGTAAAATACAAGTTCATTGATTTGTTAATGTTTCTAACATTGTTCACGAATCGAAAAACCCAAGTAGTTACTTTCAAAAGTGTTTTAAGACTGCTGAATCGATTTATGTCAACAAGAGATTCCCTCTGTTGTGCAACTGGCACATGCACACTGGAACGATGCTCCAATTCGTCTGAGAAAAGTTCCGATTCTAAAATAGGTCGATGACGATTTGGCCAATGATCGGGTGTTTGTTTAAGCCAAGGGGGGGGGGGGGCGTGCCCCCCCAGTTCGTTTTGTACTAATTTGACAGCAGATGTGCCACGCGAAAGGAGACCAGCAGGGTTGTCCTTTCCTGGACAGTGTCCCCACCGGTTCGGGTCAGAGAGTTTTTGGATCTCTTCAACACGATTTTTGACGTATGGTTTGAATCCTGAAGAATCGCTGCGTATCCAGTAGTACGAAATAAGAGAATCTGTCCAATAATTTATGTTAGCGTCGAATTTGAGGCAAGATGACACCTGTTTGGCCAACCTAGCTGACAATAAGGCTGCTGTCAATTCAAGTCGTGGCAATGTCAATGACTTCAATGGTGCCACGCGACTTTTTGAGCAAATAAAACTTGTCTCGATTTCATTATTACGAGTAACAAAGCGCAAGTACAATATTGTTCCATAGGCTGTTTTGCTCGCGTCGGAGAAACAATGTATTTCAAAAATCGATATCTCTTGATCCAGTTCACCTAAATAGTACCGTGGTATCCTTATCTCGGTCAAGTCCTCAGCTTCGCTACTCCACTGCTGCCACTTGTGGCGTAGCTTTGGAGGAAGTTCCGAGTCCCAGTCTACTCCCAGAGTCCAAAGATCCTGAAGTAGACATTTCAATTTGATGACAAATGGGCCAAGAATTCCGATAGGGTCGAAGATACGCCCAACCACACTCAGAATAAATCTTTTTGATTCTATTTTACGAGACAAAAATTTCAATAGATCCTTTGGATCGAAATAAATTAAATCTCTTTCTGAATCCCAAGCAAGTCCTAAAACCTTAATCGGTGGTTTAAGATCAATAGCACTAGTTTCAGAGAATTCTGTCTCAACGCCTTCTTGTTGCCATGACAAATTAAGCTGTTTCGAATTGGTTCGCCATTAGCGCAGTAACATGCCCGCGTCTCTGAATATTTGCAAGCATTCCAAGGTAGAGCGTCCGGAACATCATTTCGACCGCCAATGAGGTCATCAACATACAAAAGTATTCAATTTATCTTTTTTGAAAATTCACAGTTGAGATACACAGTTGCCATTTGAAAACTCACAGTTTAACATTTTTTAGCCTTTTGTGCAAGGATTACGAAGATTCAGTTTAAAAACCAAAATGCACAATATTTAGGGAAGTAATAAATGAAAAAAGGAAGTTTATGAAAATTTCTAGTTTATTCTAGGGGAGGGGATCCAATTTCCTTCAAATGCATCGCCAATAATTCACATTTTGAATGATGTAATAGAGCTAAATGCTATTAAAAATGCTTACATATACTTAAGTAATCATTATAAAATATTACTCCTCAAGTAAGATTTGCATATATTTCTCTTTATTAAGGTGTTGGCTCATAATTAAATGTATCGGGAAAATATCTTCGTGTCTGAAGTAACATTTATACGTAACTCTTTTTTGCCTATTAATTATTTATTGCTTTTAGTCATTTGTGATTAGTTCTACGTTCTTAGATCGTCCAGTTCCGATTTGTGTTTTTATAACTTATTTTTAAAGTCGTAATAAATGACAATATACTTCTGAAATATTATGCAAAAGTTTAAAAATTCCACCTTGAAATTTTAAAAAAGAGCTGGGTAGACAAAGTTGTGCATTACAAAATAGACTTTTAAATTAAAATTTTCAACGGACCGATAAAGATAGTCTTGCATTTAAAAAAATGCAATTATAATCGATAAAATTAATTCAAGAAAGGCTGGAAACATTCTACGGAAATAAAATATTGTTCCCCTTTTAATATTTGTGTAGCGGATTTATATACTGTTATTTCTAGAAAGTACGATGCAATCGTAATATTCATAAGTGGAAGGGAGGACATTAAATTGATCCTGGCGCCATCTGTTGATTTTAAAAATGACTCTTTTTTTAGGATATGAAACTAACTTACGAAATGCTTAATTTGGATTCGGAAGCCAATACCTCGGTGCCAGGAGCCCGCGGAAATAAAGAAATATTTCTCCCCTCTTTTTTAATATTCCAATGGATTCAGTTATTTTCGAAATTCATGAAATTAATTTCTAGTTTATCAGATTAATAATCTTTCATACGAAATGTGCTTATTTAATTCCAGATGAATAAAACATCACTCCATCTGACCTTCTTCCTTGTTTCATGAAGAAACCAGATCATTTGCCATTTCCGAATTCAAAGACAAAATTTCTTCACGGAACTTCATCATATCAGTTAATTTATATGATGAGCTTTTATTTTCAATGCTATCAGTCACTTCAGTAGTCATTCTAAGTCCAGGTTCATAAGTCCATGAGAAAAAATTCGACGGGAGGCTGTTTCTGTAAAACGGCCGCTAGTATTAAGGGGCGTAGACTTACTTGCCTTACTCAATTGTGACTAAATTAGCTCTATGTGACTATTAACTCTACAGTCTACGGTAACTATTAGTCTAGTGTGACTATGTGACTCTATCTACGTAAAATTCTTCATGATTTTCACCAACTTTGCAACTCGACTGTGACTAAACCGTAATTGCAAATTCTAAAATTCTTTTTACAATCTTCAATGTCAACATTTCTCTGTTAAATGAATCTAAAACCAACTCTTTATGTTATTTGGTTGCGGAGCTATAGGCGTTTAACTTTCGCACTAAATTCGACGTAATTTAATAATTCTTGAGTAATATTTCCAGTGCTTCTTGAACTTTCAAATCGATGCCTGAATCATTTTGTCTGAGTGCGCGCATCGGTCGCTGTTGACGTCATCAAAATTTTTAATGATTTTAACCAACTTTGACTCTGTACTAGAAACCGTAATTCCAAATTCTTAAAATTCTTTTTTGCAATCTTCAATGTCCACCTTCCTCTGTTAATGAATATAAAACCAACTCTCTATGTTATTTGGTTGTTGGCTATGAAGCGTTTAATATACGAAAAGCGTCATAATTTTTTCCTTTCCTGACACAACTATTGACCACCTACAGACAGAAGGTAAGTCTACGTAAAAAAAAAAGATATTTATGATACTCCATAACAAGCTGTTACGGTATTCCTGAACGCCAAGCACATACTGTAAAATATCCTCATGAATATTGTAGGACATCTTGTGCTAATAGAGTAAAGATTAATATTTTCCAGATAACCACCAGCTTTCGATTAGCCATTTCGGATAATAACCATGTCGGAATGGGAAATTAATCACTTCCGAATTCCATTCGTTTCCATCTATGATTCCGACGAAAGTTTATTCGGTTTCATTTCAGAAGACTTTCAGATTGCCTCCTACCATTTTCTCTTGATAAGGCCATCGATAAACATCTCCAACAAAAGGAATCTCTGTGAAGATTAAATATCTTCTGAACTAATTTAAGTGGAAGCTGCTACTTCCTGAAATTATGAACACATTTAAGATGACACTATTCGATATGATCGAACCGCTGAAGGGCCGAGAAATAAGCCCTCGCAAATTTTTTTGTCTCCTAAAATTTTTGTTTTCCTTTCTCTTCTTTTTTTAACAATAATAAAAGATCAAAATCGAGAGACGAAAGATGATTTGTTTGTAGTTGAACGGTGAACCAGCTCTGGCCATTCAGGGGTTTGGGACCGTTTCTAGGAGTTATTTTGTCATTTATGCCCATGGGCCTAAAATTCAGCGCCAAGCAAAAGTAGTCGTTTAGAGGGATGACCGCTAAGCAAGGTGGCCGCTTAGAGAAGTTTTACTGTATACTTTATGATAATAATATTCCTTGTGAAAATGATTCTGTTATTTGGTTAAAATTACTAAAACCGATTAAAATTAGAGCACAAAATCCAATGGATATTGGAAATGGAAAAAAGTGAATAATAAAGGATTCAAAATCGGAGACGAAAGGGATGTATTTTATTGGAGTTGAACGGGCGACCACTGCCATCTGATGGGGTTTGAGGACTGTTTCTGAGCTTATTTGGACATTTATGCCCATGGTCTCTAAATTCCATGCAAGCAAAGTGGTTCTTGGGGATGGCTGCTAAGCAAGGTAGCCAGAGAAGTTTACTTTCTTCTGATTGACGGGACATCCTTGCCTCTCTGGTCCCTGGGAGGACGAGTCCATTTGTGGGATAGTGGGAGAGAAGTTTTATGTATACTTAGTGATATGTCTATTCATTGTGAAAATGATTCTGTATATGTGTTAAATTACAAAAACCGACTAATCAGAGCAACAAAATCCAATGGATGTTAGAAATGGAAAAAGTGAGCTTGAGGAGAGTTTACGGAATCATGTATACATACGACAATGGTTATGTATCACCGAATAAACTCGATTTGCCTACTTGCATAGCATGTATAACCAAAATATTTCCTGATATAAAAAAGAAAATATTCTGTTGAACATCTTGTCCTGGACCACGTACAGGTATTGAAACACACCTGTTAAGGTGACATGATCACCAGATCAATATACTGAATGAGCGGTGCGTATACTCGAAAGATTAACAGTGCTCTGTGGATTTTGAGATTAATCTAAAGAAAAGTGACACATCAAAGTAAAATACTGCATACTAGTGAATGTCTGCTGAAAAATAACCTCTTTGTGAGAAATGTCATTTTCTATGCCCTTGAACTATATTCTTCATGGATGCTAAAAAAATCATTAAGAACAAAGGTTTTCCTAGAAACATACTTTAACATCATTCATTATTTGAGTTGGAAACTTCAAAAAAATACAGTGCGAAGAAAGTTTATTTTATTTGAACAAAAATTAAGAGAATTATGAATATGGTTACCATATGTATTTCCATAAATAAAAGAACGTGAATATAAGCAGGGCTTATCTTTAACAAATTTGAGCGCCCTGGGCTATGTAATTTGGCGCCCCTTCAGAAGCGTAACTAGAATTTGAGATCCTTTTGTTCAATGAAAATACTCATACTACGGGGCTGGGTGGGTACTTAGCTACAGCATTCCCTAAAAAAGGAAAAATAGAACTTTCATTCCCACGCTCGAAGGGATTCACTAGCAGATACCTTCTGACCCTGCCCCAGGCGGTGTGGATTTAATTGAGCCTCAAGCTATATGATGTTCAGAGGCGGCGCCATGGGGAAGGTTAACTCCGTCGGCGATCTCTGTCCCCGTCGGCGAGAAATCAAGATTCTGTCGGCAAAAGTCTCGATCTTGGGAGACGCTTGAGAGCAGGATACCCAGAACCATCAACCCTTAATCCCGTGCCATTATATAATTAAACGGTCGAGATAAGCCGATCAGGTCCTGAACCTGAGAACCAACTGAACTGTCGGGTTCAACAGAACGATCCCTTGCGTTGAGTTACGCTTATTACATGTTGCTTTGATACGCGCCAGCTGATATATTTCGATATTTTTATTTTCGATAAAGATGCGCTGCCGCCATTGCCGATTATTTGATGAGCGCCACGCTGATGTTGCTGCCGCCGATGCGCCGCGCGATACCATTGCCATGATATACGCGCCCGAGCGCCATTTGCTTTTGATGCTTATTGCCGCGGCGATTAACATTTTCGATGTTATTACATTGCCGATATTGATGCTGATACGATAAGCCATTGTTTGTTTTACGCCGCGATGCTGCTGGCGAAGATAAGAGAGTTTACATTATTGCTGCCACAAGATGCTGCTACGTTGATGATGCTGCTGATGCGATGCCATGATACGCCGCCGCCGCCGGCTATTGATGATGCTGATGATGCCGAGTTAGCGCCGCTGCTTAGCGCATGCCGCGATAGCGCCGCCAGCGCCGAGCGCCATGCCAGCGCCGCTTTATTTATGATGATTTGCTGCCGCTTATATTGATGATTGATGCTGATGCTGAATTGTCGTCCATTCGATTTAGTAGTTCGCACCACATTTGTCAGAATAACTGACAAGACAAGTGAATCAGACGCTGCTCATTTTGCCGACTATTTTCTGGTCGGTCGGCTAAGAGCATATCAAAGACGGATGAAAAATTTGATTGTTTTGTTTTTTTCTATCGACAGTTTCTGATCACTTTTCGTCGAATATTGGATGAAACTAAAGTATCTTGAGTAAGAGTGCGGCTATACATTGTGGCTTCACCTTCAACTGCCGTTTTATTCGGCGTGAATTTTCGCCCATAGACATAATCTTAAAATAAACATTAACGATCACTCAAACCCTGAACAATCGGGTTTGTCGCGCGTTCAACTTCAATGAAATTCTTTCCTTCCGTCTCCGACCGTGGATATTTATAAAGAAAAAATGGAGGAAAGAAAGAAATAAATATTCATACACTCCAAACACTACACCGAAATCAGATAGAAATTAATCATTCATTTCCCAATGTGAAGAGAAAAAATAAATTTCGCACTCTACCGGGTTTGGGCATTAAAGAGTTCATTTTTTGCTTTTCAGGTGCTGATTCGAACTCAAGCAAAAATTTATTAATATGGTCGCGGCCATCAGTGAATTAAACTTTCAGCTCAACGATTTTAGGAAAAATAGACGATATTATTGCCTTCCCTCAACAACTACCGACGAAACAATCATATATATTTTACAATTAAAAAAAAATTGAAAAGGTGACCTCCGGAAAGAGCTAAAAGACCCAAGCAGACACAAATTCTATCTTTTTTTTCAAAAACAAAAAGAAAAGAAAGAAAGAAATATAAAGAGTAATTTCTCGGAGCAATTGCTGGATAATTTTTAAAATTAGATTTAGCAGAAAGACGAATTAGTCTCTATTTAAATATATTTTATACTCCCACTCTCAAACATAATAACTTTTAGATGTACAATTTTATTTGGAACAGTGGGTGACTACTGCAGAGAGTGTTTCTTCACAGTGACAGAGAGGTTCTTCTACTGTACAGAGATGAGAGGTTTCTGTGTATTACATACTGCCCGCCCTTCCACTAGCTTGTTTGTCGGGGATATAAATTCAGTTGAATCTCATGTGCACTTGATTCTCGTCGTGTCCTTAAAAGAGCAATTTTAACTCAAATTTTCTTTAGTAGCTTTACTTCTGTCTCTGTTCAATGTTCACATGAACGTCCCTGATGAGCCGTAAGCAACTGCATGTGTCATCTAATGTTGGTGAACTATTCGTATGGTTCGCCATTCATTTTGTAAAGTCGGTTGGTGAAATTGAATGCTTACACGACTATTAAAAAATTCCACCGGCAGACATCATATCCGGTGAGTAAATTAGGGCGTACTTAAAAAAAGAAGGTTGTCACAACTTCTATGCTGGTTTTACTATGGCTACGGATTATGAAGAAGCCAATCAATGATAGTGGATAATGGTGGGACCAAGCAGCAATACGTAACTGAAATCAGCATAGA
>BGPR01026366.1:0-21583 GCA_013235015.1 Araneus ventricosus | reverse complement strand
TTCTTTGGATATTTATTGTGGCTTAACTTCTATGTAATATTCAAAGTCATCTCATCCGAGTTTCATGCCGTCACGATTTTTATTTATTTATTTAAGTTTGAGAACACCAATAAACGAAACTTCTGCACATTTCTTATAAACTAGAGTAAGGTTAATATATGCAGGGTTTCCAGAAGAAATTAGAAGGACTGATTTTTTTTTAAATGTTAGAATATCAATAATTGGACCACTGTTAAACTGATAGGAATAAACCATCATTCGGAAAAATTGCTTAAATGAATGAATTAATCACTAACTGACGTAATGACAATCGTTAGTTTAGACCATTTCGATGGTTATCCCGAGGAAGACGCATAAATCAGCACGCGGCTCGAAAGGGCGGTTGACAATAATGAAATTCAAAGTTTCATAATTCGGTCAGTTCGAGCCTCAGAAGAAGGAACTTTTTCAAATGTTAGAATGCCAAGAATATTTAAATAAGATTTATAGGACCAAGGGACTGTATAAAAATAGACTTTCTAATTTTCTCATTAGTAGATTTATTGACTCAAAATATAATTCTTATCATTTAAAGCATTTTTTCGAATTAGATGTATACATGCATATTTTTTAATTTATTATACTAATCCCTGGGTCAGCAAAGAGTTCCTATACAAAATTTATGAAAATTTACAAATGTTATAGCTTTCAGAAAACATTACATTTACCGATCTCGATTTTTTTTATTTTTGTCGCGGTAGATAAAGAAATTGGTCCACAGTTAGACAATTTTTAGTTCGGAAGAAATTCCCCTCGCGCACGAGTCATTTTTTAAATTAAAATTTATTTCTACTTCTTAAATATTTGCTTTGGCAGTATGTATTTGTTGTGCATAAAATATATTTAATAAAAAAAAGATAACTACAGTCTCCTTTTCTTACTGCTCGTTTCAATATCCCGAGACTAGCACTTTTGGAAGATTTTACTCCGGAAAGGGGTGACAAGCAATGAGCGAGATGAATACTTTGATAGGTCACGCTAAATAAAATGTAAACTTCTCCCTCTTCCATTTTTCATTTCCCCCTATTTTGGTGGAAATAGTTCCGTCTAGCGCATGCGAAAGAGTTTTGGAATACGAGAACATATAATACTTACCTACTGAATTATCCTCTGGAACGAGCATAACAGAACACAACCGTTTAAGAAACATCTAAATCGGATCTTTTTAAATTTTTAGCAATGAGACACTATTTTCATCCGCAAATTTTTTCCATAATCTCAAAAATGAAAAATGACAAACTCATTCCTTAACGATTTATGAAAAGAAATTTAATTTTATAATAAAATATAGTATTGAATTTAACTGAAGAACTTTAAGTCAAGACAAATTTTCTTAACTGATTTTAATTGCGACCGAAAAGGAAATAAGAAAGGACCGTAAGAAATTTTACGATGCAATATTTGGGATGACATACAGAAGTATGCGATCCCAAGCAGGGTTAAAACGCTGTTTAAAAAGATCCGATATAACTTACGGGAACCGTTTTCAATAGTTTTAGCAATATATTACTAAAAATGTTTAATGGGCTGAAAAAATAGAGAAACTCCACGCAGTTTTGCAATAAAGAACTAACTCATTAGAGAAATTCTAATTCAATAACTAATTTTGAAAAAGCAACAGTTCGTTACAATTTGCTAGGAAAATTGCACATTCTTAGGCTAGAATACCCGAAATCTGCACAACGGAAGTTGGTTCTCGATTGTACAACTGCGTCCAGTTTTATAGACGAAATATTACAATGCATTCATACAATCACAGCACAAACATTTGAAATTAAACCTCATTCCAAATATACATATGCAAAGGGGAATTTTTAAAGCAGTTACCGAACCGTAAATGTACACTGCTGAGAGGAGTTATTTCTTCCCTGACCAACACCGTCTCGATTCGGCCTGGGTCCCTGGTCGATGCCGGCATCTTGTGCACTTTCGAGGATCCATTCGTAACGACCCCCTTCAGGAACGGGAAACGAATCCCTTGTGTTCGGCAGGCAACAGATTCGGTTCCTGCATCTCAACTTACAAAACGGAACGCGGTGAAGACTTATTCTGTACAAGTGGAGCGGATTTCAGCGATATACTGTACAGTATCGGTCAGTGGCGCAGGGAAGGGGGTAATTGGGTAGTATGGGGGCCGCAGGAAAATGCTTTTAATAGAGTCCCATTTTTCAGTACTTGAAGGCAGGACAAAAGCAGTGCTTATGCGACACATAAGGTAGGGTCCCCCCTAAGACAGCATGGGGACATGGCAATTTGGCAGTCCTGCCACCGTATAGTTATGCCATTGGGGTGGGATAAGGGTAGTAACGGGCTATATCTACCCCTGGGTCTAGTCCGGACGGACGTCGTATGCGGATTATTCAACTTAGGATGCAAACGGGTTCAGCCGTATATGGAGGGAGTAACAAGACTGAGACCCTATCCTACGCCACTGATAACTATAGACATGTTTGCGATTATTAAATATAAATGGCTTGTTTCAGTGCTTGGTACCAGCGGCGAATCCAGAATTCGTGTCGGGGGGGGGGGGGGGAAGTCATAAAAATTTTGTATTGTCGTGACGAATGTCAAACCTCGTGGCTTATGTAAACCAAAACACTTGAACTTTACAGACTTTACTCACCTGACAATAAGAATCATAAAGAACACTACAATACTTTCGATAATTTAATAAAAAATACTATGAAATAATTAACAAAAAAAAGTTTTCGACCGCGCCATGGCTACCAGTACAAGTGGAATGACTAGAAAAGTAGGAAAAATTTCGAGCCTTTCAAACCCGAAAGCAATGTTATCACTTTTTTTCATAATTTTTTTTAAAAAAAAGGGAATTAAGAACAACCAGTAGTAGTAATTTTAAATAAAATCAAGAATTTTGGTTTAGCTCTGGGGAGGGGGCGCTGCAGCCTGATAGCCGCCCCCCTGGATTCGCCACTGCTTGGTACATTTCTCTGTATCGATTTACGAGGTATTCACTAGCCTAAAGAAGTTAAGATTTCTGCTGCAAGCGACGGTATGGTATCATTTTAATAGATTTGAAGTTGTGCTAGAGTATTTCCGTACGGTTTGTCGAGCGCCTTTCCCACCACACTAGTGATGGTAATGCGAGACTTTTATACAAAATAATGAGCTGGAGAGAACTTGTTTGCGAAGTGTAATTCGGGATTTAACAGTGAAACACCTAGAATACGCTTATTACATGTGCCGGCGAATGGATAAGAAATCAACGAATTATTTCACAACGTCACTAACAGGCGAAATTACGCAGTCACGTGACCCGACTTCGCATGCGGTGGCCAACCGAGTCCCCCCCCCCCCAAGGTTTCGGCGGGTGCGAGGTACTTTCTGATTTGGCATTCGGTCCCCTCTGTTCAATTGTAAAGACTGCATGGACATTCTTAACGATCATGTACATCCAGCAATGCAGCGTTTTTTAAAAACGCTGCATTGCGAAGGGTTTTTCACACGTGACAGTGCCACTATTCACTGTGCAGGAACTGTCCAAGTAAAACTTTCTGTGAGCATGACCGAGTTCCAACATCTACACCGAGCACCGCAAAATCCAGATCAGAACCCAATAGAGGGAGACTCGCCTAACGATTAAGTACCAGTTTTAAGATTAAGCAAGTTTAACGATTAAGTATCTCCGTGTATGGGCTGGTGAACATTCTGCGTTACTAAATCGTCAGGATTTCACCCCGTCCCCGAGGAAATAAAGTCTGTACACTTTAATAAATTTTCCAACTTTCCCACAAAGGGGATACCTGACATACGAGGCTGAGAAGCCGCCAGATAAGTACATGGGTTCTCGCGTACCCTGCTGGGTACAGTAATGGTTTGGGGTTGAGTTACCACCATTTCGACGACGGGACGCATCTCCTGCGAGAGGGCTTCGGCTGAGGCCGGTGACTCCAGCCTCGGTTCCAGAGTTGATGTCGTGCCTGCTCTGCCTTCAGATGCCAAGGCAGAGCGGGGATAGATCACGTGGGGCACCCTTTCCTGTTGTGAGGCATGACGGGAAGACTTGCAGGTAATGAGGGAAGACAGGAAAAGGTGATCCACAGGCGGTCAGAAGGGTCTCCGGAACCATCCGATAAGAAGGTTAAATTAATATGGACATTTAGATCAAGATTCATTTTTGGGTTTTCCGAATCCTGGACTGAAATGCAAAATTATTGAAACATGCTATTATTAAAAGTTAATTAATCTGCCGACTATCACAGTTCTATCGGCTGTTTTGTGAAATGATACAATAGTTGACAGAGAAAAATATTTCGGTTCTCACATTACATTTTAAGCCGGTTTTTCTACAAAAGATTACAAACGTAATTTTATTACAGTCTTTGAAAGACCAAACGGATATAAAAAATAATAAAGGTTTATTAAATTAAAGCGAATAGTTTTTAAATGTGTTAATTATTATTCAGCCGCGACAGTATTCGTTAATTAACGTTTCAACGAAACTGCTTCGAAATGATAAAAGTAGATATCATTCAACTGTATAAATTTGAGAGAAAATGAATATAAATTTAATCTTTTATTTCTTTTAATTTATTATATTTTACGCATATTCCTAAAAAAGTTCTGAACTTAAACCGATAAAAATAACTTCAGCATGAAAGCACTCAGTTATACGATTTTTTGGAAACGTCTACAATGAAACTCGACTCTCGCTGACACCTTAATCACTATAAACGAAACCTTTTAATTCATACACATTTATACATAAAAAATTGATATTGTTTGGGTTTAACGTCACAAGGGTCAATTGGGCCATACAAATTTCATATTAATTCCGAGATTAATTATACAATAATTCGAAAGTGTGAAATTCGTTATTTCCTAATGGGCTGAACCGACATTAAAACAAATTACGAATGAGTATTCGTAATTTGTAATAACTATTTTTACCCGACACATGCTAGTCAAGACATGCGCCAAGATTTCTTAATCACTTTTATAAAAGTAACAAAGTGACAAGCAAACAGTGACAAAGTGTAGATCGATCATAGAAACGGCACTGAAAAAATAAATCGGAATAAACCCGAGTTCGGAAGCAATCATGAAAGCTCTGCAGTGAAATAGAATGCTAGGCCAGTTTTGAACCAAAAACAAGTATACATGCAAATATGGAATCCAAAATATAAACTTATCCTCTAGTAGAAACAATGCAAGTTTTAGATATTTTTAACCCTCTAATAACGTCATGGCTCTGACATTTCAATGAAAACGGAGTCGATGCTACATGCTGCAAGTGTAATTCATTTTAAGTGTTGGCGTATTTTATGAACACACAAACTATATACGAACATTTTTTATTTAATTAAATTAGCTTCCTTTACAATTTTTCCATTCCGAAAAACAACAGGTTCAGTTTTAAGTACCTTTAGAAATAGAAAACTTTCCTGTATTCCAGTTAGTTAAAAGAAGGAAGATAGTACCAAAACTTTGTAACCGATTCGATTCTTTATGGAAATAAAAACGAGTTAGACAAACAGGTGGGGAATTAGAAATCAAAAATTGTAATTTACACGCATATGCGCCTTATATGGGCAACGAATGAGGACCATTTTTCGAAATAAACCTTTTACTCGCATCTATTCTGTATACCCGTTTCATTTATTATTAGTAAAGTTTAGTTCGGTAATAATAAATCGCTTTTTATTATTAATTTTTTTTGCTAATATTTATTTTTAAAAATTTGCTTTAAATTTATTAAAAATTGTTATTAACAAATTATAAAAATATAGAGAAGTTTTCTCAAAAACCCAAACTGCTGAATTTAAACTTTTGTAACCCCTACAACCTATAACATAAGATCAAGCACTCAGAAATATAGTTTTGATACACGAGTTATTCCTCCTCAAGCTGCACAATGCAAATGGTTTACTAAGCACCGTGCCTTCGCCTTCCAAAATGAAATCGTGCATCATCGTGTTTTCATACTCACGAAGAACTGTACAAAAATATGCAAAATTCTTCAGCTCACCTCTTTTATTGAAAACCTTAAATGACTGCATATCATTTCACTCGTATGAAAGTATCAAACGTAACTCATTCTGCTGTTCTATTTTTTTTAAAATTTGTAGAAAATAAAGAGTTTTAGTTCTTATTAAGCAGTGGATTTTTTAACATGAAAATGTTTCTAAGCCGGGATACCATCTGCAAAATATGTCGGACAAAATCTGTTCAAAGCGCTCTACAGGGAAGACCGCAGAACCTAGAGTTAGCACATTCGGCACGTAGTTCTTGGTAATAGCTGCATAATTGGCTTCTTGGGTAATAGCTGTAGTCGCTAAGAAAAACTTACAATTTTACAATTTCAAATTATTAAAAACAAAAAAATTAATGTTTTTCCCTCGATAACTTCGGATTATATTATTGTCATAAACACCATTTTGACACCACTTTAATTACTTGCTATGCTTATTTTATTTCTTTGCGGGGTTTTTAATTTTAATAAGAGTTTCAAAATTAATTTTTAACAATATTGGAACTATGCTTTTCGTTTATACAACTGCGTGCAGCAAAATAGGAATATTGTGAATAATCAGTGTGAATATTTTTATCCCTCTCCTCCGACTACGCAAAAATATAAAATTTTTCAGCTTATTACCAACGAATGCTGGAGAAGGGAATATCGTTACTCAGAGAATAAAATGGCTGATGCAATCAACCTAGAGGAAATCATAGGCGAATCAAGCTATTATGAGACTAGAGGTTCGTATCTCTCTCCTTCAAATACCCGTTATCTTATGTTAAACGTAAACAAAATAAGTTTACTTTAACTATCGATACGGGACAGTCCAATACGTTCCTTCAAGCAAAAAGCGAGTGTCACTGAAATTTCCATCTCCTTTCGTTGCGATTGATTTCGCACCTGCGGCGCGTGCTTTCCTTCGTTCGAGTAGCTCGACCAGATGTGTTTGGTGAAGAGGATAGTTTCTTAAAATTCGGACAATGCCAGATGCCATTGTGGATTTAGAGGGGGGAAGAGAATTTCCCTTATCTTTGATAGAGGAGCGCGGATGTTGCCGTATTTTGAGGTCCCTTTATTTCAATGGCCTTAGGAATCAGAGGGTTAAACTAATTACGCATGGACGTTTTAAGTTTCTAGTGTCCACCACACACAAAAAAAAATTCTTGCTTTTCTTTCTTTAAATCTGCACGTATATCTTACGAATAAGGTGGGGGAGAGAAGCGAGTTTTTTTACGAAAAACTTCTAAACATTTATCGGCAAATGTTTTCAATGATTTTGGATACAGTTGGTAGATAATTTATTAGCCGAGTGTTACTTACTGATAATTTTTATTTCGAGGATAGAAATGAGTAAAATACTTTCGTTTTACTAGATATGACGCATTACTTAAGCTGGTTGATCGATGGTATGTGCATTGAAACCGTGCGGGTACTGTAACTTATAATACAACACAGAGCAACCATGTATTTCAGCATACAAATTATTTGTTTTAATTAATCATGGTAATTTAATTATTAATTAATAAAAATTAGATTTTGGAAGTGTGTTTCTAGAAAAAATTAAATAAGTAATTACTGATTTATAATTAATTTTAAAAGTATAACTTAAAAAAAATTCTCCTGCATTCCTTACTTTCGTTTATAAAGATTTACAAAGCTGTGAAATAATAAAAATATCATGAAGTATAATTTTAAAATAACCATGTAGGAAAAATAATTTTAGTGCTTATTTACACGAAACAATTTATAGTACATGATATTTTTAAAATTAAATTTTATTAGTCATCTTTCATTTTTTTTTCTTTTGTCTATTTTCAAATCTTTTGCTCGGTAAATTTTTTTACCCAGTGCAAAAATCTTTACTACACCGATTTTAACATCTCTGTAATTTCACTTTTCTATAAAAAATTGAAACCGCGTTACATAAGGAAAAAAATATGCGCATTACTGTGCATGCGCAGTAGAAGCAAATGCAGTCCTTCGAAAAGTCCCCTCCCCCTCGCTATGAAGGGAGGTATAACAGTTTTATCGTATATTTATCCCCTGAAGAATTTGATTGTCGGATTTAAATATTACGCACAAAATTAAATAAATTAGTGATTAGATTTATATACTGAAAGAAATAGGGCATACTGAATTTCCAATTTCAAGTTCACTGCACAGAAGCCATTCCTGCGTTTGATACGTTTTAATTATAGTTACATCTGTAATTTTGCTAGATTCAGTATTCCTCCACAAGCAAACATAGGATTGTACTTTCTTGTTACAAATTACAAGATTCAACTTCAAAAATTCATGACGTGATAATGTTTCCGGGAGAACAAGAAACCGAATGGCAATAAGTACCAGTAGCAGTAAAAAAAACTATTTACTTAAATTCATTCAAGGCTGTAGCTGAAAGATTTTGGTTTAAAAATTTATATTAACTTATCGATACAATTTCAGCTAATATTCTCGTTAAAGCGTTCAACACTCATATTATGATTTCGGATCACTATCAAACTTGTGAATTCCAGCAAAAGAGTGTCAAGACCGCTTTAAAACAATATTAAAACCAATCATTTCGAAATGAACTGCTGTTTTTTTCCCCTACAAAAAATACAGAAAAATTATTATGCAATTGACAATTTATATTTTTCTGCTGCGAAAATATGTTGAAAATTATCGCTTGATTAGAAATGTCCTAAAAAATGTCATCTTCACTGCATTTTCTTTTCAAAATATTTTCCTCTGCCGAATTGCGTTTAAAAATTTCTGGCGTAATTCATATTAAGGAGTCTCAATGCTCTTAAATAAATGGTTTAAAATGCAGCAGTTATTTTGATTCGCGAAAAAATGTTATTCATGCCGACTAATACATGATTGGAAACTTTAGTCAAGTTGGAATTGGTCACTCGGTTCTAGTGAAAAATTAAAAAGACATCGTCTGCCAATGAAATAACTAAATCATAATAAATACAATTTAGTTATGAACCAGTTAAAAATATATGACAAAAGTTTCGGACTATTAAGACGCGCGATTAAACTGTTAATTGTGATTAATCCCAATAAAAGTTAGCAAAAACCGTACAGTGTTTATCTTAAATTCAAGGTCTGCATACGACTTTACCTTTTGTTTAGATAAGACAATAGATGCATAACTAATAATGTTGTACAATAAGCATTGTGTTCCGTTTTTCGAATTAATAACATGCTTTGAAATTATTCTAGGAGCTAATCTGAAAATAAAATTTTAGATTTTCAAGTCACATTAATATAAAAATAATAACTCTTTTGTTGCAAACTTGTACAGGCATAAAATGAACAATAGTGTTTTGGTGAACTAATGTCCGAACTAGTGACTATTCCAAATTCGGTAAAAAGACGTTACAATCAACTGAATTAGCAAATCTCACACCACTATCAGTTTGTATACGCGACGGTATGTACATAATTAGAATTACTAAAAAACACATTTGAAAATACTTAATGCACATTTCTCGTATTTTTAAAAATTCTGAATAAGGTGTTAAACGCACTATTGTGGGACGAATTCACAATGGACCGCACAAGGTTGGTTACCTAAAAAGAAATAAACGGAAAATTGCTAGCGGTAATTACTCTTCAATAGCGACTCAAAAAAGAATACGTTTAGAATGCATATTAAGAAGATAAATAATCACAAAAAAAGGAAGGGACTCATTTTAAGTTGTATTTTCTTATTGAAATATTTAAAAATATTTTGCTACTTTATTTTCGAAAAAACAATCCAAAAGAAATAAAATTTCTCAATTATGATTTTCGGTAGTTTCAAGGAACTGAAGCCCAGATCACTTTGCAGTGAACTTGCTTTGTAACAAAGAAATGCATAAACATGCGACGGAATTTTGAAAAAATAAAATGATTAGAATTAAAAAATATTTGGTCCTCACAGATGTATAAAGGATTTCAGTAGAAAAGATAATCTCTGCAAGCTTGGGGAGGGATTTGAAAGAAACATTGTTTCATTTTTTAGCTCTTTTTCCCACAATTATTTTTGTATATTAGCAAATTTCCGATCATTTATGATATTCCCTCCGGCTAGCTTGAGCTAGACGTTGGGTCAAGAATCGAGAGATTGTATAATGCAATTATACAGCCTCGCGTCTTTCTGCCAGGTTAGACCGACTGGGATGGTACCTTATCACACTTACACTTGCAGCACTGTCGGATCCACGTAATGTATTCGAGTATTACTACTCTATAAATGCTCTAACAGAAAGGCCAGTTTGCTCAAAAAGCCCTGATAAGCCAATTCCTGATATTTATTACCAATAATTCGTCTAAAAGTTACAATCGTCAGAGTAGAAATTAATGCGTTATTATTTTCCTTTACTTATTTATCGTCACAATTTTACTTGCAGAAATGTTATGTAAGAAATAGCTGCATTTCGTTTATATGACAAGCCATTAAGAAGTCACAACGGCTGTGAATTCTTTGTTTTCAAGCTCAGTTTGAAAAATTGTAATTGCACCAATCGGATTTATTGTTTAAAAATTTTTAAGCTAAATACATTTTTTTCCAGACAATTCACTGATTAACTGCCACGATACCCGAATTCGGGAATTAATATATTTCCACCATCAACTTAAACGCATACAAACAATTATCAGCGGATCTCCCAACAATGAAAACATACATGTATGCAGACAATAATAAAGCACTAATATGAAAGTTTTAAAAACCCATTTACACAAGATGCATCACTTAAAATGTTAAGATTCATATTCATTAATTATAAGACATGTAACAGCCATAAAAACCTGTGGGCTTGAACATCATTGTTACCTACAAGTGTCATGGACTACAAAAGTGTCCTACAAATGTCAAGATATTCGAAACACAGAATATCCATGATAAATAATTAAAACAAAATTTTACACCAAAATTGACAACAAACAATTTTTTAAAAAATCAAAATATACACTAGTTACAAGTATAAAGCCTTTAAAAGAAGGGAACTTCTCAAATTTTACATTTGTTTTTCAATTTTTTTTTTTTTTTTATTTTCTTTTTTTTTTTTTTTTTTTCATTTTTTTACATTTCTCTTTTTTTTTCAATATTTTTTCATTTTTCTTTTATTTTCCTTTTTCAAAATTTTTTTATTATTTTTAATTCCCTTCACAACATAAATTCGCTCAGATAAAACAGTAACACTTGGAAAATCTATTTACATCAATAGAATCTACCAAAAATATTAATGCAACTCAACCCCACATTAAATCATTTTAAATACAGTTGTGTAACGATGTAAATGAATACAAGAAATACATTATAAAATCATTAATTAAAATTTAAAAAATAACTTAATATTTAAAGTTTATTGAAAAACAAGTTATAAAAGAGTTTTAAGAAATTTAATTTTAACGAAGCAATTACGATTAAACATTAAATAAAATTTTAAGTTCTTTTTATAAACAAACTTCCTATCTAAAAAGTAAAAGTTATCGCTTAATCATCGTATACAAAATTTTAATGAGGCAAAATTTAAATGGTATTAAGATTAATTGCGCAATGTAGGTTAATATCAGGTTTTTATGCCACATAATCATCATCATTTGAATTATTGGAAGCATGAATAAAAGGAAAATGACAACGTCTGTGAATTTTTCTAAGGCGTAAAACGCTTTTATGTTAATTCAGCTGTCCTGCATGAGCCTTGTTTTAAAAGCAATGAATGAAATCTTTCAGATTATCGACATCCTTAACGACCAGAAAATAAAATGACAAAAAAATTTAGTAAAATAAAGTAATTTTAATTTAATTTTTTAAATTTAAACTAGATTCCATTCAATCAAAAATTGATTCAATGGAATATTTAGTTTTATATATCTTTTTTATATAAATTCGACTCAAGTTTATGCAAGAATAAATTTTCTCCCATGCAGTCCATCTGAAATAATAATGAACATACTTTCACATTGAACATACTTTCACAGAGCAATGTGATTACCGACTGAGACGCCGAAAAAATAAGTTTTCCATTTATTATTTTCATCATGTATTATATTTAAGCTTAAAGAGATGCTCTTTAATTTTTTTCAACTCGTATTTTAACTTGGTGATTTTTAATCTCATACACGAATTAATTTTACTGAGCATAGCTCAATAAAGCAGACTCTTCTTTATGCATAAACTCGATAAATTTGATTTTGTTGCCCATTTTACATGAAATTAAAGGAAAAGAAATTATTCATTGCTTCACTTTCTTCAAAATTTCAAGGGAAAAAAAGTAAAGTCAATGATTGATTTATCGACAAAAAAAAACAAGTTTGAAAAACTACTTAAAATTACAAAAGTGTAAAATCAATGTATCACCTTTACAGTAATTTTGGTAAAATTCTAATTTTTTAGCAAACATATGTATGGAAGTTATCATTTGCAACAATGTATTATACATTTGTAAGAAAATCTAATTTTCCAAGAAGACAGATGTTTAACGAAAATATTCTTTGATTTTATATTCGATACTATACTAAAATGTTTATTTAATGTTTTGCTGTTAACTGGTGAAGACGCAGTACTTTATTTAAAAATTGCAACATCACGAAGACATGAAATTTATGTCACATATAAATCAGTGATTGCAAACATCAATTAAAACTGAAAAATGATTTGAATAATCAGTTCTCGCATAAAAACATTTTCTGAAGACCGGAACACTGGACACACAACATCAGAGAATCCAAGTGGAAAATTCACTAGGAGTAACTGCTTACAAGTCTGCTGGTGTGCCAAGTCCGAGGCAGGTCAACACTTCATCTGACCCAGCTGGCGGAAATTCCAAAGAAATGAGTGAACTTTAAATTTTAAGCACTGCCACAATAACAAATTACGGGTCGAAGTACGGTTATATTTGCACACAGTCGGGGAGCAACACATTTAAGAATATGCGTCAGGTAGACAGTGCTGAGGAGGAAACTTTTACCATCAGAATCCCCCCTTAAAGGTCCAAAGCGTCCATTGCAACTGATCCGACACCCAACGACGATCAGGGTCGTCACACAACTGTTCTGAAGACAGCGGATATCTGAATGGCTATTTCTTCGAAGATACTGTCTGTTGCCTCCGTGGGCAAACACAGCCGTCAGTGATTCTCGACTGCACTTTCCGGGCAGATCATAACCTTACACTGGTCAGTCCTGTCAAAGGGAGGCATCGTCAAGACTTCGAAGAATTTTTTTGCGAATCAAATTGCCCCGAGATATTTTTTGGGATCTTTCCAGTTGCATTCGAAGGGCCGAGAATCATTTGCGAATATTCGAAAAGTGCATTATTTTTTAAATTTTCCATTGCAAAAGTTTATTTTTTCACATTTCTGCACGCACACTATTTTTTTTCTGCATGCAAGTTTTTTCTCTTATATTGTTGCTGCTTGCAAGCAAGAGTTTAATTCTGCCTGCGGCATGCAATTTTTTTTTTTTTTACGTGCGCGTTTTTTTTCTTTTGGCACGGTAAGCCAAGATCCTTTTTAATTATGCATGCAAGAATTAAAAAGAATTGATTTCTTCTTGCAAGAATTTTTTATTTCTCTCGCACGTTTTTTTTTTATTTCTCGCAAGATTTTTTTAAATTTCATTTTACAAGAAGCTTTTGTTCTATTACTGCATGCCAGAATCTTTATCATGGAAGAGTCTATTTTGTTTCGTTGCCTCGAGGCAATTCTGGTACCATTTACTGAATGGCTACAAGTTAGTCAAGAGTTTTACATAATGCATCACTTGCCATCGGGGCATTTTCAGGGTTCAGTTTCGCAGTCTGGTGCCCCGCGAACAGTTGATCCTAATAAATCTGCAGCCGCCATCGCTAGGTCGAAAGTCTCGGAGAAACGCTGACCGACGCACACACTGTAGCCAGTTTAGCAGTTCAGAAGAGAAGTCATAACCCGCACAATAGTTCATGGCACGAAGAAACATGTATGTACATAGGCACATGTATCGACTGTTTTTAATTATTACACATACTCGGACACGGCGTTGAGTTGATTTCCAGTCGCCTCGCTACCATGTTTATATCTGTATAGAGTGTCACAGTGGTACACGGTCCAATTCCCTATAAACCGGTGACCACAAAAGTCTAATTTCCTCAATCGAAGGTAAAGTCCTAGGAAATATGCTCTGATACACCATAATGAGCACTTGCCCATATTTATAAAGTTCTTTTCCAATTACACTTATACTAATGCCAGGAAGTCACAACTTTATACAAGTAATGTAGAAACACATAGCAGAAAATATTTACATTAAATATGAAATTATTAAAATAAATGATGCTGCAATTTTTATAAAAGTAAGATTTTTTCAATTCAAATGCACGGAACTTTAAAATTTGGAAGGAAAGTAGCATTCCTCCAAATGTCATTCTGATTTTTTTTAAATTACCGATTGGTAATAAATATCAATTCTAAAACAATACTGCATTAATAAATTGATGAAACTCCATTTCATTTTATTTTCTGCAAAACATTACCATTAGAAGAAAATGTTCAAATGATTTCAATCCATCTGCTTACGGATGGAAATATTTTTAAGAGAACATGAATCTTAATTAGAACATAGAAACTTTAATTATTGTATCTGTTTTCAGAACTGTTCAGTGCGAACAATGATGTATCAAAAAATTTGAGTACTTTTAAATTTTTTTTAAGAATTCGAATTTTATATTAACACGGAACATCAAAAGAATCAACATGTAACACACGGAAGACAAGCGTTTCTGCAAAGTTATTTCACAAATGTTAACAATAAACAATTTATCACAGTTTTAAAACAATGTTACCGGAACTTCACAGAAAGGCTCAATACACTGGTGCAAAAAATGAAATTAAATAAGTCTAAATTTAATTTCTTTTTCAAACGATATATTTTCGGAGTCTCAGTCTTTAAAAAGAAAAGTTTCAAAAACACACACTAATATTCAATTCAGTTAAAGAGTATAAAATGATGAAAAGCAAATAAAAACTTTCCAAATAGGATACAAATACAAATTACTACTTAACAACTTCATTTTTGAACATATAAGCTTTTCATTTTTTAAATATATACTTTTCAATTTGATTTACCACAGGTATGCATTTCTAGAATTAAGGTATTCAATCAATAGCTAGATGGTGCAATATACAATGAAGCAGCTAATAATTTTAAATTAAGAAAGACAAATACGCTCTTAAGTATTTGCCATTTGAGACGATATAGAAATACAATACGCGTCGTGAGAAGAATTTAACAAAAAATTTAAAATTTATGAAATTTCAGTTTCCAGGTTTGAAATCATTTACAAAAAATTAATTTTAAATGCTAATAATTTTACTAATTAAGTTAATTTTTAAATTTATAAAAAATTCTAATGAAAACTTCATAGTCTTGATTTATAATTAGATAAGAGCAAACTGGCCACATTTTCTTAGACCAACGTCATTCCAATTGCATATATTATTTATGAATATTAATTAGCTGTATTCATAATTACAGTAAACTGAATAATGCTGTAATTATAATTAATACAGTCTATTAAATTAATTAGTGATAGACATTAATGGTCAGTCACAGGTGCTGCAAGAAAATCTAGGTAATTAAGCCGCAATTAAAAGATATTCTTACTATATTGCATTCGCTTATAATATAAAACAATGCTTCAAACAACACTCCCCCCCCAACAGTTTAGTTTTCATAACAGAACTAGTTTATCTTGATCAATGCAGATTTTAAATTTGTTCGCAATTAACCTTTAAAACTGTAATTTAAACAGAAAATTCACTTCCATTAACGATTAATGACCAATAAATACATTTTTGGACACCTGCAAGTATCAACAATTGTCAATTACAAAGCTTTCCAAAAAGTCAACTCGTGTGACGTCACAGTCAATTACGGAACTGCGCATGACAATTCGCATTCACCAGAAGTTTTTTCGTTCCTAATTTTCCTCCTAAAAGATGTGCCATGATTGTAAGCAAGCGAGCATGAAATGAATCCATTACAGTAAAAAGCTATTCGCTTAGCGTCGAGAAAATAGCCTGTTCGCTGCAAAAATGACTATAAGCAATACTGGGAATTCTGAGCTGCACAAACTATGAAACGCCATGTTAAATTTCATTCAACAGCCTTGATCATTTGTGTTCCAGCCAGTAGCGGAATTTCGCCGAAAGCCGCAATTATCTTTATGATTTTAAATACAAGAAAAAATGTTTAATCGGGATAATTTCATGAAATTAAAGAGTCAATGATAACCCGCAATATTCTTATTCATTTGCACCCATGAAGGATCAGGTATATGAAATCATTATAAAAAAACAACGCTAGCTATGCTTAATTATTATTTATGTAGATCTCGTGTCACTTTAATTTCTCTAAATTTTAGAAACAACGTCGAGTCCCATCCTATCTTTTGGGAATTTTTAAAAATTTAACAGTGAATAAAAAATGGCAGACAAAGTCTAGGTTACGAAATAATTTTTGAATCGCAATAAATCTTAGCATCAAAATTTTAAAAAGGAATTTCTGTGCTTAATTTAGTCGGAAAATGAATTCCATTTTAACGAGCAAAAATGGTTAATATTAAAATGAAGTCGGTCTGGTCGTGCAGTTTCCAACCGCGAAATTATTTCAGATACAGTAAGAGAAGAATGCATTGGTTGTATCTACAGAAAAGACACGAATAGTAGTCAGATTTCTAAATGGATTACCGTTTTGACGAAAAGATGTTATAGAAATTCGGCTTTCAATTGTTTCTCTTAATTTAAAAAAATGATAAATTTTGCACACCGGTAGCAGTATTGTCAGTCATGATTACCCCAAATAAATTTTCGTGATCATTTATTTTTTTTAAGACTGTCATATTTTTAGATCACGTTAATAGCGATGTTCCAAAGGAAAGCAAACCGAAGGAATATTGAATGTAAAGGAGCTACCGAAAAGCTGGAAAATACCATTTCTTAAATATGGAAAAGCCATATTTATGCACTGAAAATAGTTCTGTACTGAATAGTTATGCACTGAAAAAATTCAATTTGCAAATATTTGACGATTCATTGGCAGACGAGTACAGTTTTCCTTGTGATAATTCTTGCATCGTTTTGTTCAGTGCAGTTAAATTATGAAGGTTTTATTGTCCATAATTATTTAAGGACTATCATCATTTCTAATCAGTATTAGCTTTCTAAGCGGTTTTAAGGAAAGCGTGCGTCGCTAAACTTCAATATGCAGTGCTATCCTTCTATATTTGGTTAAAATCGTAATATATTTAGTTTAAGAAAAAAATTAACGTAAATAAGTGTAATTTATTTCGTGCACATAACTTGGTACAATGACTTCACTTTCAGCTACTTTTCGTTTCGCCTTTGTTTAAATAACGGATAAAAAAAAAAGGCTGTAAATCATCTCGAGTAAATAGTCATTTGCACTTTGCTTTGAATAACCTTAACGTTTCGATTTCTTCTTAAACATTTATTTTAAAAAATATCACTTCTTCAAAGTTGTTTCAGAGGATTGTGCGGGATTCGAATTAGATAAAAGCTGAGATAAAAATATGAATTGTAACTCTGCTTACTCTTTACAACGTATCAACCATAAAAGAAAAAAAGGAACGCATTCTCCAGACATCTATTAACATGTCCAACTATTCTAGTACGCAAGTCAAATCCTTGAATTAAAATTTTGATGTTGGCAATTTGAGAAAAAAAAAGTATTTTTATGTTTCCCGCTTCCAAAGTATTAACACAGTTGCCTAGATCGAATAGGGAGATTGTTGTTCTTCGTATACATCAGTTCATTTTGAAACAATTTGAATATTTTTCGCTTTCAGTGCGACTTAATTAACATCGGAAAACTGCCTTCTCCAGTTTTTAAATAAAAACTAGATATAGCAAAAACATTTCTTCAACACAAGTTTTCCCATCTCGGGGTCTACAGTATCAGGTGAATTTTTAACGAATTCTTTAACTTAATAATGCGATTAGTGTCGTTTTGTATTTTGGAATTTAACACAATTTTCGAATTTTTAAAGCTTATGGCATTTTTGACTGGAAACGAGTTTTCGGAAATCAAAATTCATCATGTAACCTTGATTCTATAATTAACTAGGAAGGTCTTCATTAAATTTTGAAGTTTCTCTATATTTTATTCGTTTTCGCTGGGCATTCAGCGTTCCCCCCCCCCCCATCCGATTTCGGACGAACATGTTAACTGCCGACTCTTGCATCATTTCAAGACCAGTTTTGAAATGTCATTTTGCTGCACCGCACTTGCCCATAGCGATCATGAAAATTCTCATTTTTCGAGATAATTCTTCACATTTTCTACTAATAAACGCTCTCTTCGCTGTAATAAAGTAACCGAATTTTGAAATTCAATCGTGTACGCTCGAGATTTTGGGGAGGTAGAAAGTGTAGCCAGGATAGAGACAAAAACCGGAACTCTTCTAGTTGGCCAACCAAGACGTTTAGGTTTACTTTTATATAGGAAGAAGTTTCCACAATATAACGTTCCCCAAGTGCTATGAACATATCCTAATCCATTTTTTTTATTTACCAATAAAAGTTATTAGCCCATATACAAATAAAAGTAAGGAATGCAGGGTAGATAATTTTAAAACTGAAATTAATTTAATTCTGAACTAAATACTAATTATTTGATTTCAATTTCATCAGCAAGAGACTTCCTCCTGCAAGTCAAAATACAATAAGTAGATGGAATTCATCGATTGTAAAATTAATCAAAATTCAGTGAAAATGCGGTGGAGATGCAACATTTATCACCAAGTTTCGCAGGTAGATAGCTTACTCATTCCAACAAGTTATTTGCGGCTATTTACAAGCGGTGAAACAAGCAACACAATCATGGAGCTGAGCAAGAAAGCAAATATATATTTATTAGACCATAAAGTGGATAATATTAATTCTAAACAGGGTAAAAAAACAGATCACGGTATTTCAAGCAATTCGATTTAACCCTCCGACACCATACGAGGCGGTCCCGAGCGCATATAGGCATACTGTACTCGAGCAGAGCACCATTGTAACTTTGGGGGGCTCTGATTGGACAAGCGAATGTGACGTAACTATGCTTTGCTTGTTTTTTTACCTGTGACCACGCTCTGACTGATACTTTCAAATAGCGATGGCGAAATCTTTTTCGTGTCGCACGCCATGGCTATTCAGAAATCCGATTATGTTATTTAGGGTGATTTTTATATTTTGAGGGTTACCTTGCTATCTCAATTTTTTTTTTCTTATTTTGAGTTATCGAAAGTATACTGCGTATTTTGTAATACAATGTATTTATTCATAAGTATACCTAAAGGAATTTCTCTTTTTTTAAATTTAAAAAATATTTTGTATTTTAAATAAAAATTTCTTTGATCATGTATTTTACTACATTGCTCTTTCTCAATACTCGGTGCAAAATTGTTTTTTGCATTAATTTAATTTTTTAAAATGATTATTAAATTTTTTTATTCACATTTTTATTTCAAAAACTCAATATTTTATAATTAAGAAATCTTTCTGTCGTAAACCAGGAAGACAAATCTGTTATTAGTGCAAATCTCAATTAGAGTATGGAAATTTATGAATATTAGATTTATGTTCACACAATTTTTGCAGTGTAATTTCTAACATGACCGTTAGAAGGATTTTGCTCCAAAGTGAAACAACTTTAAATAATTTATTTTATCTCATTTCATTTCATCTTCCATAATGGTTAATTATGTATTCTCTTGACTTTCTCACAAATTCATGCAACCGAAATACTTAGCATGATTTCACTGTCTCATTAATACAGCAAACTAATAAAAAATATTACCAACTGCAATATTTGCAAATGGTTAAAAATAAAACGTGTGTTTTAAATATTGTTTGCATGGTTAAGATGAATAAAAATACCAGACAGTGAATGGCTATCAAGATCTCTAACAGTAGTGCTGATCAGGATTTTCTAACAGGAGCCAACCTTTTATTATGACACTCGATTACGACTTATGAAAAAGGATTGTAGTTAAAAAAAACTTGTCTTATTTCAGTAAAAATTTGAAAATCGTATTTCAATGATTCAAGCAAAATTTAGTATTTTTTAACCAAAATTGAGTTTTGTAGAGAGTTATTAAAATTAAATTTTGAAGTAAAATTTAGAAAGAGTTTTCAAATCAGTTTTAGAACGAGTATAGAATATATATATATATATATATATATTAGAGGAATTAAGTATAGATGTATTAGGCATTTACGAGCACGAGTGCAAGCTACCGTGCTGCCATCTGTTACCCATTTTTAAAACATGACAATATATTAACAAAGAAAGAATTTAAAGCAAATCTAACGACATTAAATCAAGAAGAAAGATTTCCCCTTTTGAAAACAAATTCAGGCAATATCTTGCAGAAAAAATAGTATTTAGAGTTTTAAGAACTATAAACAAGATACGCGTATCTCACTGTTGATGCGATGTGCAGAAGAGTGACGTCAGATTCGCTTGTCCAATCAGAGCCCTCCAAAGTTACAATGGTGCTCTACTTGAGTACAGAATGCCTATGCGTCCCGGGCGGTGTAAAAATTTCCCTTTAACAGCGACGAAGGCCGGTATGAGGCGGTTAACTTCTTCTGAAGAGAGGGGAGGTTCCGAAATCGCTTAGGAGATAAGCGCGGTGTGTGTGTATGGGGGGGGGGGAAATTATCATTGCAAACCGCAGCCCATTTGCGTGCGCCTTAAGGGAAGGCCATAGCAGGATGTGGGGTGGGTGGTAAATGACCATCCACGTTGGGAGAGTCCAATTCATGGCGCTTCCTCCCAAAAGACCCGGGTTTTAAAGGAGCTAGAAGAGAAAAGTCTCCTCGGGTTTAAAGACTTAAAAATCACTTAAGACTCCATTTTTTGTCCGTCAAAATGGATAAGAAACCATTTAAAGTTAAAACTCCAAGGTCAAGAGCAAGCGTTTATACTCGATTTTAACGAATGCTTTTTTCTTTTGAATTTAACAAAATTAGCTGCACCCGCTTATATCAATATTCATATTTTTCTTCATTGAATGTTTTTGTACATCTCGAAAATACCCATTTGAATAATTTTATATCAAGTGCTCCTTCAGATTTTTAGCACAGTATTGTGTATTCTAAATTCTCAGCATTCTAATTTCCAATTAAATTAACTAGATTTTTTCATTTAAACAATACCCATCAGAATACATCAAAATCGGTGCTTTAAGATTTAAATACGAATCCGGTTGTCATATTAGCCCCGAAAGGCAGCTGGCAAGAGCACATGCGCTCACAAAGATTAATTTAGAGATGTATTTGTATTAAAAGCAGCTGCCACATCGTTCGATATTTGAGTTGCGAAAATTAAATTAAGACTCAATTTTAAAAATCAGGAATAAATTATCAGAAATTCCACTGGTCCATAAGAACGCATTAAAACTAGTTTGATACGAAATTAACCCAGAATAATAAAAAAATCTTAGTAATTTAACATGTTCAATATCATTACTAAAATATTTCTTGAAAGAACGGGTAAAATTAGAGTTTACTCATTGTGTTTCTTCAAACAACTATTTTG
>BGPR01026365.1:0-11893 GCA_013235015.1 Araneus ventricosus | reverse complement strand
CGTTGAATTTACGGAAACTGCAATAAACTAATATGGTGTAAAAAACTGAAAAGTTATATTCGACTGACGTGTTTTCTTCGAAATCGTCAAAGTTCAAAATGGCGAGAACTATCATCTACAATCTTTTATAGCCTCAAGCAATTACCTTTCTGTAACAAATCAATTTCTCTCCAGTACTCCGCAAACATCCTATGCGAAATAGATTTAAATCTATATTATACCTATTGCTGATCATGAATGAAGAAGCCTTTGTGGATTTAGTTCATAATAACCCCAAGACTGAGCTTCTGGCAAATTGTAACTTCTAATTTAATTGCGTCGTCCAGACGCATTATGATAGAATGATGTCCCTTCAACTTTGACATCATTAAAGGAAGGAGATCTTTTTGATCTTTGCGGAATTCTGGAATAAATGACTTAATTTAATTAGCGCAGCGCTCGTAAAAATTATCCTTAGGATCAAAAGGATTTTTTCATTGTTCTCCAACCGATGAATTCTCGAAATCATAGAGAAAAGAATGACTTTCTTTAAAGATTCCAAAACGTGTTTTGGATGGGTCATCAAAATTTTTGGAGTTAATACTGGTACACGTTTAAACATGATTCAGAAGTTTTATTAAAGCATTAACTTAAAGTAAGGATATAAAACTGAAGTTATAATGTTTTCGAAAGATTACCACTTAACAGAGATGATTTTAAGGTCCTTTCGTTCAACACATTCTCTGTCGGAGGTGTTATAAATATTGGCGAACAAAGAAATCTATCCACCGGTTGCAAGGTTTAGTTGGTTGAACACTTGGCTAAAAACTCGTTCCTAAGATTTTCGAATCTCGGCCAAGGTAGTTTAATCAGATGATTACTATTTCAATTCAAAATGTTATTCATTTTCTGGGCAATTATAGACCTTTCTTTAAAACTAGAAAAGGAACCCGTCATGGTATGATGGGTGCAAATTGCCTCTTCATTCGAGAGATTTTCCGTCAAATTTGACGTGTTTAAATAGATATAAATTGGAAAGAAATGATTAACATTGATTGAAAACAAATAAAATAAACGTGTTTTATGACAGGAAATATTTATATTTTTATTTACATTTTCTTTATTCAGTAAACATCTTGGTCTAAAAGAAATCTGGAAAATCTAGTAGATATAATCTAGATAGATAGAAAATTTAGCTTCAAAACAAAGCACTCCTCTGCTTGTCAAACGTTGCCAAAAAATACTATCAAATTATATCATCACGATTGCAATAAATAATGAGATGCATCGTGACGTCCAAACTATATCACGCGCATGATATAACACTGACGTAATTTACTACTTTCTATTAAAAAACGGAAATTAATTTGAAATATATGAGGAATATAATTTAAAATTTCTCGGGAACTATTGATCATAGCGAGATAAATTTTATATCAATGGATAGAAAATTTTATTTCACTATTTTAGAGCTATTAAATTTGAAATTAGAACGACAATGACTCTTTTAAATTTAAAATGACTGAAATTTAGGTTCTCTAACAATGAAATAATGCTGTTCAATGTCTCGCAGTGCTATGGCTCGAATTGTTTGTTGATGACGTCAGAGCGTTACCGAGAGATCTGGGCTATTATATTAGTAATTCTTGTTGAATGATTCCGGAGTATCCCTTAAGTGTATTCAATTGGTCTCTCGAGTCTGGTAGTAATGACTCAGCTTCGGGGCCGGAGGATTCTAGGTTTAAAATTCCACTGAATATCCACCGTGTATGTGGACCTCCTGCACGTTAAATCGAACGTATGGAGCCAAACTTCCTCCCGCTAGTGTGATGCAGAAGTTTGGAGAGGGTATGTCAGCCCAGGTACCGTCCCGTTGTGACGTAGTGAGTCAAAACAGCTGTGTCATGTTTTCTTCTCAGATAGCAAAGAAGGTTGCGGAAAGGTTGCCATTTCACTTTCCATAAGCTGTCCGCGAAAGCATTTCCGCGCAAACCGTTTTGGAAACCATTGCCGCAAGGCTTACACAGTTTTATGAACTACCTGTCCCATAGTGTGCAGCCCCGTCCGGTATAGTGGTTATTGCGTTTGCCTTTCATTTCTAGGAACGCGGGTTCGATCCCCGGCTCGGATGAATTTGAAGTTTGTAGGAGTACAGCTTTGTAGGGTAAAAAAGAGGGGTTCCTCTCTGCAGGAATACGGCTTCTGAGGCGGGAAGGGGGTTCTGTTTTTCCCGCCGAAGATGTGCTCTTAATAACCTTTTGAAAAGGAATGAAGCAAGCTTCAGGAAAGCCTAAAACAAGCTTGTAATGAAAGCTTGGGGAAATTTTACAGAAAACCTTGTTTCTTGTTGACTAGCGAACCTTTCCGCTACCTTGCCGAAAGGTTCAACCCTTTTCATGGAAACCGTTGCGACAACCCTTTACCCTTGCTGACAACAAGGTTTCCAAAACCTTTTAGACAAGCTTTCTTTGCTATCTGAGTTGTGGGCTGATCCCAGTCCAAAAACGACAAAAGGGGTGTATTTACATCTTATTTATTTACAAACTATTTAGTACTATATACACCTTCTGCATTATGTACATGTATAAATCATCTACACAAAAAAAGATGCATCTTTTCCTCTTTCTGGCCACGCTATCACTCTCCTAGCGTCCACTTCCCTCGGTCTCATCCGGGGATCTGCCCTGGTCATTCAACTCCTTCGTGCAATTCTCTCTCTTCTCCAACTTTTTTTTTCTGTCCCCCGTCTTAGAGTAGGGTCGGAGAAATTTCGCCTCTGTCCTGCTGAGTGAAGATGTCACACCGTCATCTGACCGCGGTTCAAAATTGCGAGTTCCGTCCCGAAGTATCCCTCGGGTTGCTTCAAAACAGGACGCTAACATTAATTAAACTAAAACATTAAGTGTATTGAGTGTCCTCCAAGTTTTGGGCAAGTTCTCTTGCGTAGTGAGTTGCTCCGGGCTAATAAATCCGCTTTATTTTTAACCCTTTCTTTGTCGGAGTCGCATGTCATAAGTTCGACTCTTTTGTGTCCGTACTCTATTTAAATCCGTAATTAAGTCAACGTAACAATTAATTTTAAATACAAAAATCACCTGGTCACGCTAAAATGTCTCAACTATCCTTTGCCATCTTTAATTAAGTCAACGTAGCAATTAATTTTAAATACAAAAATTACCTGGTCACGTTAAAATGTCTCAACTATCCTTTGCCACCTTCAATTAAGTCAACGTAGCAATTAATTTTAAATACAAAAATCACCGGGTCACGCTAAAATGTCTCAACTATCCTTTGCCATCTTAAATAGATCGAAATACTAAAAAGTAGTTCGGAGACGCATGTCATACGTTCGACTCTTTTTTGCCCGTACTCTATTTAAATCCGTAATTAAGTCAACGTAACAATTAATTTTAAATACAAAAATCACCTGGTCACGCTTACATGTCTCAACAATCCTTTATCATCTTAAATAGACTGAAATAATAAAAATATATATCAAATGGGCGATGGGATCTAATTAGGAGGCTAAAAATGTAAGGGGAAGAGCATTCTTCCCGTCTTCTTCAAATCTTCGCATCTTCGTGACCAAATCTTGCAATGTGCGTCAGTAATTTATTTTTAAGAAAGCATTAATTTGGTATTGTTTAATTCCTTGAATTCACCAAATTAAACTTAAATTACTTACTAGGAGCGCCCATGAATTATCTCATAAGCATATAATATTAAAGAAAATGGATTCACAACCTAAGCATGAAAGAAACTACCTTATTTCACAGAAATTGCTCTAAGGATCTTATATTTCTGACTAAACCCACTTGCTAACTGATTTCGGAAAGGAAATGGACGGAGAGGGGATGGAATGAAGAACAAACTAGTGTGAGCGATAGAAGAAGAGTCTGTGCAAAACTCTTCTCTCTCACTCAAAGGCAATTTTTTCAATGTACTTTTCCGCGCTTCTCAAAAAGATGACAGGATTTTTTATATCTTCTCAGTAATAATTCATCCCCGTCCCCGAGTGTGAGGGCATTCATTCCTTTCTTTATGAGAACCAGTCAACCGTGGAACATTTTGTAAGTAAGGCTTTCAGAAATGTTCCAAAAGTAAGATTCTTTTTTTTGATAACTTTTTACTTTCTCTTTGTCTTTTCTTGCAGCATGCCTTTCAAAGTTCTAGCACGTGAAGTATTCAAAGAACTACATTTGCATCTGTAATTCTGAAATGGCTGGAAGCTGTCTTCTCAGTGTAAGTGTCAATCAAACCAGTATAATGCAGCATTTTCAAGATAATAATGGACTTTTGGAATAATATGCAGATTTTTTGAAGAAGAAGAAATTGCCTTTGGTATAACGTGCAATGTAAATTTGTAAGGAATTACTTTTAGAATAAGTTTCATTTTTGGAGTTTTTAGAATTTTCGCTTAGGAATTTCAGAAAGTTTAGTTAAGTTATTCGGTCATATTTATTGAATGGTATAAACCTTTGAAGGATTAATTGAATTTAGAAATTAACTTCGGTATGGCTTTGAAAGGCTATAAATTATTCTTGCGGTATAAAGGACTAATTTCGTATTTAGAAATATCCGTCCAATCAGAATAAGATAAAAATAAAAACTCAAATTTTCAAAAAAAATTCAAAGACTTTTTGAAGATTAGCAGTTAGTTTATCAATGTGTTTATAAACTTCGAAAATAAAAAAATGTATTTCTTTATGCCTTTGGATATTTAAAAAATATTCTCTGTAAAGAATAAGGCTGCTTCTGCAGAATGGTTGCTGTAATTCTCTGTTAACGCAATTTTTGCTAATTCCACAGATGAATCTGTTAGTCTAAATACTATTAGTGTGAATACGTGAACTAAACAAGTTTTTAGGGGATTTCTTTAGTGCTCAATTTGTATTATTTTTTAAATTTAAGTTCCTTATCGCATTTCCTCGTTCATTTAGTTCCTTGCAGAATCTTCTATAATTCATAATACATATGTTGTAATCTCACTAAATTTCAAAACAAATTCTTTCTGCATATATTATTTCTTTTTAATATAGAAGATTACTAATAAAGTAATATCTTTTGCCACGAAAAATAAAATGGCTTCTAAAGGGATCTAAAATGGCTTCTCTTCTTTTTAAAAAACCCTCGACTCATTTTTAAAATTTATTTACTAACACCTTTTAGAAAACGCGAGAGTGAAGAATATCAATGTTAGCTTATAACAATCAATTCATTAAATAATTATTTTCTTCTTCTGAAACGAAAGATCCCCCTATTTTGAAAAAAGATTTCCCTATATAGAAAAAACTCTTCCTACTTTGCAGAGGAATTCTTATCTCCTAATTCGAATTTATTTTCCTGCACAAGGGTTACTTTCAACAAAAGATCGAAATTGGAAGACTCTGCTTTTATCCCACGAAGTAAAGTCTTTTAAGATTCAATGAAGCGCCAGCATTCGGCGCAATCAATTATAATTTTTTCATTAAATGTACACGAATTTGCCTATCCATTCTAATAGAGTTATAATAAATAAGAGTTAACAACTCTTGCCCGAACTATCTATTCTCGTTTTAGCTGGCAAGTGGAAAATGTCCTCTCTCCATTTATAAAGTGATAAAAATAATAAAGCAGACTGGCAACAAGTCAGGCTGCAACTCTCTGGTAATTGATAAGTATAGCTAGGGATTTCGCTTTTGTACAGAGGTTAAGGATTGTCTGGGAGTTTTCGGATTTAAGCAGACTTGTGAGAATGGGTTTGAAATACTATTCGCATTTATATTTAACTGAAAATTATGTTTACAAAGTTTTCCTTCCCGACTGCTACTTTAGTATTTAAACATTAGGAAAAATCCCTGAGAATGGTTTGTTTACATAAATAAACATACAATTTATTTAAATAAATGCAGTTATTCAAAATTTATTTGAATTTATGAGTTAGTCTGATAGCTTTAAAGAATTATTCTAATTCGTTATTTAAAGAATTAGGGGGGAAAATCGAAACATCATTTGTATGCTTAAAAGAAAGTTCAAAATTTTTAACTTTATATCATTTTATCGAAGACCTATAATGGTAGATATTTCAACAAGATTTTATTGAAATTCTACCTTCTTAATCTTTCATCTCTTTAAACACCTTCTGAATTAAATAAACGTATTAAAAAATTCATTAAATTATCTGAATTAGCTTAACTGACATTTTTTCTGACATTAAATTTTTAGAAGCATTTATCAAATCATTCATTTTGAATTTCATTTCGGTTGATTTTGAATTTTTAGAAGCATTTATCAAATCATTCATTTTGAATTTCATTTCGGTTGATTTTTAAGAAGAGATGTATAGGAAGATATGTATTATTTCCAAATAAATGGCCATTCACAAAAGAGAAAAAATGCACTGCTATTTCTTAAGTAAAATTCTTTGATGTTAAGAGTGTTTTATGACTACACCTCTAGTTAGAATTTCGGTAAAATTCAAGAAGACATGCTAAACAGCCAGACCTTTTTTCTAGGATAGTAAAAATTGGGATGAATAAGGCATAAAAATTTGGATGTAATAAGAATAAAATTAGAAAGAAGATCTGTGAATGGTAATTACGTGGAACCTATATGAAGAATCTGCAGTAACTGCAAATGTGAAGAAAAAGATAATATTCTAACTGAAGATCTAGCATTGGTCGAAAAAAAATGTACTCAACTTAGAAACATGACATCCGAAAGAAATGTCGTCTTGGTGCTGTTTAAATTTCACTTTTTTTTCTTTCTTTTCTGCTTCTTGACACATTTTTAGTTTCAACAGTTTGTCGACGGGAAACGTATTAACTAGTTCTTTTTGAAATCCCCAACATCAAAATTTTAATTTTGATGTTGGGGATTGATGTTTGAATTCATTCTGACGTATATATCAGTTTAGATAAGTTAGACGTGTTATAGATGTCTACAGAATACTTTGAATTATTCTTTTACGATACATGAATTGTCTAAAGAGTGTACGCTGTCTTTTTCGGAGCTTGCATCTATGAATTACATGGTATGGTATATAAATTCTATAAATCTCATGATGTGCAACAGTTACAATTAACAAGATTTAACAAAGATATTAAATTTAAATTAATTAAATTAATCAGTCATAATTAATTAAAACTCTTTGTATTATATAGAATGGCGCATATGCAGCTATTTCTAATAAAATACAGATACAAATAATAGAAAAACAAAACAAAAATTAATAAAGTTAAAAGAGAAAAAGTATAAATAAGAAACTGAAGAATTAAACAATAGCGATAAAAATACACCTTTTGCGCGCTCAACGCAGCAGCATCTAGTGATTGCATCAACAAAATATTGCAACGATTAATAATTAAAACACATAAAATAAAATTTAGAAAGTAAAAGAAAAATAGTCATAATGGAAGGAATTATATGCAAATTATCTAGAGCGTCAGAAGTTATTGTCTTTTTTGGAGCTTGCAGCTAACTCGTAAACAGTACACAGTGTGCTGTATTCTATGTAGACGCATTTTTAGTTAAATAGCTTTTTTAATAAAAAATAAATAAAAATAGATTTTATTCATGCAATTCATTTATTTTCATTATTTATACAGGCAGTATCTGACTTGATATAACAAGCTTTAACGCGTGATACAGTACAAAGGAACATATTTTTTGATAGAATGTGGGAATAGGGGACTGTAGATTCACACATCAATAATAGGGAAAAGTAAATGAAATAAATATAAAAACTTAATGACGAAATTTGTCATTCATATTTTTTTCAATACATGCTCAGAAGTACGATCAACCACAGTCATACATAGGACAAGTGTGCATTTCCGTAGAGTTCAGGTTTAACCTGAATACATAAGGGATTGAAATTTTTATGATGCGGTTCTCAAACTCATCTGGAATTTTTCATATAAGCGCCTTCAAATGTCTCTAAAAGTAGAATCCCAGGCAAGATGAATCCATAGATCAATAAATATCAGTTGTCGGGTCCACATTTTTTAATCCAAAAGAGAGGTGAAATATATTCCACCTTTAGTAACTAAACCAGCGGGAGTGGCCTCTCCAAAACTTTCTCACATACGAATAACGCAGGTAGGGAGAAATATTTAAATAAAATAAAAATTTTAATATGCCACGTTTTTAAAACGGACTAAAAATTAAAAAATAATTTCTTCTAGCCCCATACAGATTTATAACCCCATACAGATTTAAAGCGAAAAACGTGGGGAGCATGCCATAGATAATTGATGCATAAGTAGTTTATTTCAGTCACAAACAATTTTATTGCAGTGGAAATTATA
This sequence comes from Araneus ventricosus, assembly GCA_013235015.1. NCBI lineage: Eukaryota > Metazoa > Arthropoda > Arachnida > Araneae > Araneidae > Araneus > Araneus ventricosus. The sequence goes on along the minus strand of BGPR01026365.1, from coordinate 3,626 downwards.
TGAACTGTTGTGTGAGTTTTCTCAATGACAGCTGCTCCCTACACTCCTTACTATTAAATATTGCATGCGCCCACGTTTTCGCTTTAAATCTGTATGGGGTTATATATCTGTATGGGGCTAGAAGAAATTATTTTATACTTTTTAGTCCGTTTTAAAAACGTGGTATATTAAAATTTTTATTTTATTTAAATAATTTGTTCTGGTTTTTAGTCTTCTGTGTGTGAAATTTTGCAATCGATTTTAACCATCTTTATGAGATTATGATGGAGATATGCGGCAAATTTCAGGTTTATTTCAGTTTCTCTTCACCTGAGCATAAATAGAAAATTGTTATTTTCCTGAAAAATTAAGTTACTTGACGCAGAAACCTTCGTGAAAACAACTAGCACCCGAACAGCATTTTACTTCCCTCCCCCCTCCTCCCTCTGGAATTTCACGGCAAACAAATTATTGTCTCTCTGGTATAACAAACCCTCCCCTCCGAATTTCAATCCACTCTTCGATGTTCCCCCAGTATTCACTGCGGAATTTCTCTTGGAATCCGCTTCCACAAACTCGAGATTCCCCTCCCTCGCTATTCACGAGTGACGCCTGGACAGCGCCATCTATCGAAGCTCTGTGTCGGTAAAACACAAAATATGAAATAAAAAATTAACAGATAGACAAGAAAGCGAATTAATATTGCATTGTCATCTAGTTCTGAGCTATGTTTAAAGTTTCAAGTTTCCAGCTCATCGGAAGTTAGTTTAAAATTCATTGCACAATTTGTACCGAAAAAACAGACAAGAAAGCGAGTTAATAAAAACGTGGTAAAAAATACACCGCGCGCCTCAAAACGTGTGGTATTCCTTAAGGTGGGGAAAACATTCTCCCTAGCATTCGCAGCTTTTTTTGGGGTAGAATGGAGAAAAAACCGAATAGGAAATTTCAGCGCCTTTTTTTAACCGATTTAAACGAAAATTGGAGACAAATATACAATTAGGGTTTCAAAACTACATACGAAATTTCATTTATCTAAGTAATTTTGATAAGAAGTTATGATGTTCAAAATTATGCGATTATACAGACCGACAGACGGTCAACCCTTTGTCGGATTTGGCCTAACATTTTATACGGACCTAAATTTCTGATGAAAAAACTGTGTACCAAATTTTATCCATCTAATTATTTAAATTTCTGAGTTATAGAGTTCACATGAACGCGGACAAACAGACTTCCCGTAGACGGATTTTGTCCAAAATTTGATAGAAACCTGCAAATTATATGTAAAGATCACATACCAATAGTGATCTAATAGTTTGAGATATCGTAATATATATGTAATTCCAAAATTGTGTTTTCGGACTCAGGGAGGTCTAAAACGTGGAGATTCGTCAAAATCTCGAGTTGGAATTTTTTTACTTTCTCTTTGTATACTTCGTACACGAGAAAGTAAAAAAGGGGGAAGGGTTACGATAGTTTTCTAAACTTGAAAAAATGTACAACTTTTGAACTTTTTCATGGTGTTATTTTAAATAATTATCAAAAAGAATGCGAATAAGAAAGTAATCAGAATTTACTATCGCATGAAGTTTGGAATTTGATTGCTTTTGCATACCTTTTGGTTTTTCAATTTCTCTTTTCACTGTATAATTCGGAATAATCGATTTTTAATCAAGAAGAAATAAAACACCTCCGCATAACGGAAATGAAAAGGATTTTTAAAGTCATCTTTTAATTTAAAAAAATGCATTAAAAATAATATTTCTCGAATTTAATTTAATCGAAACTTTCTATCTCCTTCACTTAGTTTTTCCATTTTCAAATGCTTTTTTTTTTTCTTTTAAAATTCTTTTTTTTTTAATCTTTTCAGAAAGAAACTATTAAATGTATTTTGGAAAAAAAATGTAGCTGTTATTATTATAATCTTCTTTAATTTTCCCTGAAGGAATTTTTAAATCATTGCACTTGACTTCGAAATGAAGAAAATAAGCTTTAAATTTTATTTCAAGGATTCTTGCAAGTTTGTAAACACTATTAGTTTCAGAAATAAATTAAATGATCTTACGATAAAGATAGTTCCTGAAAATTATTACGTCAGTCAATTTATTACTTCCATAGCTCGGGACTAAAATAGCGTATTCGGACTTTTGCTACATATTACATTTTGATGAACAGCCGTAATACGATGCATCAGAGCATACATGCATACGATGACAACAGGAGAGTTAGCATAATAAGTTTTAGTAATTTTTAACTTAAGGCAAGTTTTATTACAGAATTTGTCTATAACTTTTTTACAGTCCGTAAAGTAATATCTTGCATAAAAATGAGATGCAAAAAAAATTCGAAAAACCGAACGTGAAACAAAACTGTTTGAAAAAAAGATTCCTGACAAATCTTCAACGATGAATCATATGTTGCTGACTGCCGAGTTGTTGTATGTTGTCGATTCGCTGAGTCTTCAGAATTTCCAATTCTGACATCGTTTGACGGTAGTTTACGATGATCTGTATAGAAAACTTGCGCAGAAAAAGAAAATCAGAATAAAACTCCCAATGTGTTTCCGTGCGTGAAAATGGAAAAGTTTTGGAGATTAGGTTCCTTGTACGTGTTTTGGTTTGTAAGAAAAATCCTGAAAAGGTCTCGAATAGTATATTCATTTTTCGGATATAGAAAACTTTTCCGAGTTCTTAGAATGTTTGGATTCTTTGTGTGAGAGTTCTGCAATAAAAAGTTCTAACAACCTCACACAATAAAAATACATGCGATAATCTGTCTGCATTTATCTTTTGAAGCTGTTCTATTGATTGCTTTGAATGTACGTCTTCAATCAATGGAATATTATGTTACTTTCATTGGGAATCATTGATCACATGTGCTTTGCATAACTAAGACTTTAAATTTTATGCATTTAACAACAATTTTGATGAAATTTGGCGATTTCTCCACAGATTTTTTTTAAACAAAAGAAAAATTGTTACCAAGACATTATCTAAATCTTTAAAGAAATTTTTATTATAATGTAAGTACAGAGCATCGAGAGTGATCGAAATACTTTGTTTCCATAAATATTGATCCTAAATGTAGACATGTTCTTTACAAAGTTATCGAAAAGAAGCAGAAATCGTTTATGAAAAGGCAAAATATTTTATTCTGAGAAATGCAAGACAAATTTTTTATGAGGTCCCCTAGCAGAATAAATTCCAGAGAATAAAATGCTCGTTGTACACTAGTTAGGTTTCGTGCAAATTTCAGTTTTGAATCTAAAATTATTCCAAATGCATATTAAATGAAAGAGATTGATGAATTCTTCATAAGTTAATGTAAACAATACAAACCTATATATAAACGACACAACGAAGAAATGAAAGCAAAGATAAATAATATCAGTCTGATCTTCGGTTTTATTTACAGAGTCCTCAGAAATATGCGTCTTGGAAAAACATCTAAAAAATTTACAGGATTGGTTATGAAATCAAAGATGGCAAAATCTAAATTTGGAAATGCATATGCAAATATTATCGGTTTGTAATCGATGTGCGATTTTTATCAGTATTATACATGCGATTATTTGTCAATGACAAGAAATGGGCATGGCACAGCAGTTGGGCGCATTATCAGACAAATGCCCTTTTGTAATGTCG
>BGPR01026364.1:0-21584 GCA_013235015.1 Araneus ventricosus | reverse complement strand
CGTCTATTCTTAATCTGAATGGTAATATTAAAATTCTTGACTTTTAATGCTCTTAAAAGGAGGTTTTAGAAGAATTAAACGATCAACAATACAATGAATTCAGGAATGGCCATTTAGTTTCAAAATCTTCTCTATTACAGCTGATATCGTTGTAGCTTGACAACAACATAATTTCTTTAAATAAGAGAAAAACATTGTCGGCAAGATTCAAACAAACGTAACAAATGGAGACGAAGCTCAATTCCTTTTAATTCTCTTTCTTTATCAGTTTATGGCACTATTCAAAGAACTCACTGAATCAAAAAATTCCCATTAGAAGAAGAAAAGTATGAAATTATTTCCTTTCCAGATATTGAACAATGTAAGAGCAATCATGGCCCCTTGGAGCCCTCCATTCATGTTTGAATAAAGCCTCTTTCATCACGGTCTTTATCTTTCCTTCAAAATCCGGTTAGAACCGGAACGAACCGCTTTAAAAGAACACTGGACAAGACAGGGAACAGATGCATTGGAACATAGAGACCTTTTTATGGTCTGTGTTTGCCAGTGTGTGATTTGTGATCCGATGTCACGTAAGATGCAGCTCTATGAATGGCGACTTCCCCTGTTTTTTCATTTTCTGTCAATTCACTGCATGAGCAGTTCTTAACGATCACATGAGACAAACGTGTTGTAAAAGGCAGAAACGCTTATTGTCTGATAACAAAGAATGCAATTAGAGAATTTTGTCTATTTTTGTTAGAATGAGCGAATTCAAAAGATTTAGTTTGGCTTTAGTTTAAAAAACACAGTAAGAATTGTTGTTTGATGGCACAATAAAAGAAATTGTTTGGTGATACAATATTAAAAAGTATGTTTCTCTTTTATATGTTTTATTAAAATAATTTGTACAATTGGTACCTATTATGCGTTACGACAGAAATATTTTTAGAAATTTATACCATGAAAAAATTATTTGGCATATCGATATTCATTTAGCTACACTTAGCTAACTTCATTTCTTATGAGATCATTATACAATTAGAAAAACGAGTATATAAAGTTGAAATTAATTTTACATCTCAATAATTATTTGCATTTTTGAATATTTTTACTAAAACTAATAATATATGTTTGATAATGATATTTAAAATACTCTTTAGTGTTTTAATTCTAAAATAACGTCTGCTAACCTTTGTTATAGGTGGAACTTAATAGTCGATTCATTCTTCTACATACGTTGTTAGTTCTATCATCTTCACTGGGAACTTTCCATTACGATATATTTTTCATGCTTGTTTGGTTGTTGATGATGATGATCCCCGAAGATCAGCAGATCTATATCAGGTCCATGAGCCCGTGCATCCTGAAGAAATCCAAAGTGAATAGAGGATTAGAAACAAGATCCTGTTTGGAAAGCCCCAGGCATGCAAGAATATGATCAGGTGTGGCATGTTCTGCAGTGCATTTTGGGCAGATCTCAAAACACTTCGAATTACCAGGGAAAGTCAAACTTCTGATATGCCCACTAAGGAAGCGAGTGAGAGTTGTTTGGTCGCGTCTGCTGCAGTCAATTGATAGACAGCCACCTGGTCGAGAACCGGGCATCCATGTTCTTTCCACCAGTGATGCGCCGGTGGAAAGAGCCAGATAGATGCTTACTTTAACATCTGCTACAAATGACTTCAGCAGATGTCCAGAAGCTGAATACTGTTACCAGCATGTATAAATTTTCTAATTAGAAAACTTCTAAAGTTTTCAAATATCAGCAACAGATTATATAAAGCTTTCACTTCCATCAATAATGATTACATAAACACATGGAATCCGAGTGCTATTCCATTTAATTCTGCACGAGATTATCTGAAATACTTGGAGTCACACGGGAAACATCAGATACACGGGTCGATGCTTTTTTGCAAATTATTTACATTTGTAGCAGTGCCTTAGGACAATACAACATGCAAGCCCCAAGTTGCCCAACTGAGCCATTTGGGAGAAAATCGATAGCGTTTTAGCGGGTAGAATATCAACTAGTTCGCTCAGCTGTAGTCACGAGATGGCGCCAGTCTAGTGATTAGCGTCAGAGCTAAGCAATCGATGTAATCTTCAAAGTATGAGAGTTTTACAATCATGGTTGCACGAACATGGGTTTTGTTCTAGTATTTACAATTAATAAATAAAAAAGTAACAATTATATCTCGTGATTACAGCTGCAACGATCTGGTTGATTATCTACCCGCTAAATTTTTCGATCGATTTTCTCGACAATGGTTAAAATGTACAACTTGTGGTTGGCATGTTGTATTATCTTAAGGACTACGAATGTACTTAATTTGAAAATAATCGGTGGCAGTGTACCTGGTGTTCCCCATGTCAAATAAAACATTGGATAGGCCGTCAGGTATTAATTATTTATCGAATGAGACAGTTATTGTAAGAGAAATTGCTCATCCAGTTGAATAGAAGATCAATAACGCAATGGGTGTCGGAAAGGTACAACTTGTTTCTTGAAATTATTCTTTAATAGACGCCTTCGACGACCAGCTTGTTCGCCGGGAATATGATTTCATTTGAATCTTGTATCATTATTTATTCATGGCTGCTTTAACAACGCGATTTTAAACTTCCTTGTGATGGATATTTAACCTATGTTCTTTTAGTGGTACCTGTTATGTTCATTGTCTTCATAAACGTCACTAAATGAGTTAAATAACTGACAATGCCATGTAAGATCTAATTGGCGCCATCTTCACTTTCTTATTTCTCTTGCAAAATATGAATTCGATTTCAGCATTAAAATGACGCACAACATTTTATGGTAAGCGGAGGGTTAGCTGAATTAAAACACGCTGAGAAAACGAATCAAAACATTACAGACATAATCATTCAGCTCAGTGGATATATTTCTTAATATACATATTATCTCAGAGAGCTTGGGTTACAAATTCAATAAAAATTTTGATGAAATAAAATTTGAAAGCAAAATGTATTAAGATAATACCTCAACTTTCACCAATGAAAGAGAAACACGCAATTAAATATTTGTTCAAACAATGAAAACGGTTTGAATTGCATTGCAACAATGAAAAGTATTATTGTAAATTATGCAAAAATATTTTAAAAATTTATTAAAATTAGAGAAAAATTGTACAGCAATTTAATTGGCATTATTGAAAAGGTAATATTTTACACTTTCAGGTGAAGCAAAAATAATGTTTGTACTTTAACATGTTCGGAGGTTATAAAGGAAACACATCGGAATTTCGCTTGATTTTCAAATCCTAATCAAAATAAATCCTAATAATAATTAAAATCCTAATTAAAATTTTTAAAAAGAGCTCCTAGGTGTGTCGTGGGTTTACCTTTTAACACTTAAGTTAATCTAAAATTTTCACCAAAATCAAAACTCCTTAAAGCATTCATCACATTTATCAAAAGGCATTCCAAGGGTAAAGGAAATTCAATATGCTAAGAGGTTATCACATTAAGTTGGTAAAAGTATTGCGTTGTGTTAGATTTAGTGCAATAACCCGAAGGAACTTAATTTTAACCAAACCCACAGATCAACTTTAAGGATGAATCCCATGTGTGAAAAAAGAGGAATACAGTAAGTAAGTTTTAAACCATATAACGTTTATTAAGTTTCTAAGTAATAATATGATTATACATTAAACAGATTTAGAAATTGCATAAGTTTCAAAAAATGAATGGTGGGCGCCCAACCTGCATATCAATCACTTAATTACTACTACCATTGAGACACAGAAAATATAAAAATACGAGATGAGGAATGAGTCGCGGAAATGAATCTCCTGTAAATTTCTCTTCCCAATTCATCTAATACTGATAACTTAACTTAATTACCAAATTTAATATTACAAAAGTACTTAAATAATGCACCACCTGATTAGACGCTTCAACAAGAAGGTTTAGCTCTGCACACACTAAATAAAAAGGATTAAGCCATCATATTTACATTTGAAAATTCTCAGTCAATTTACCCTCCCACTAGAGATTTTAATAGAATACTAAAATTTATACACGCGACTCAGACCCCATATAACACAAAAATCATGAAAATAGAAAACACCAGCACAGAATTACATTGGCACACTGTCCATGATGATTAAAATAAAGATAACATGATAAAACATAACATCACATTCACAAACGTTGACATATCTGGATTAACTGAATTTTTCAACATTCTTCTAAGATTCTTTACATTAACTTCTCAGAAATCCCCCCTTTGTCCCAAAAATTTCCAAATTAGTCCTCACATGACTTCACGCTACCAATGCACTAAATTGTTTACTGAAAAATTACAAAAGAAAAGAGGTACTTATCCATACAAGTCCATGGATTCGATCGCCCTCCTGTCCCGTCGGGAGCTTCAAGAGCTCGTCTTCCACATTGCAGCACCGCCTTGCGCACTTATGGCCATTTCGCCTGGACATCATCCCACTCCTTTCCGTCACACAACGCGAACCGTCCGCTGGAAACGCAAATTCACTTTCTACCTGGGGACCGCTTCCTCGGGAACATCGTCCATTCCTCTCCCGGCCACTTATTCTCGGCATATAAGTAAATTAACGCTCCATCATCATGCCAAGCAGCAGCTGACAAATGCTGACACTAAAGTTCGGTCAAAAGCCAACTCGCGCCACTGCATCCGCCGCGTTATCAATTTTTTTTTCCCTAAGAACATCAACGCTCCAATTTCAGATCAAACTGCTGCTGTCAAAAAAATTGAAGAACGTATAGCGCCTCGTGCCTTATCAACGTTCATTTCAGTCCATACCGATGCTGCTGATCTCGCACAGCCCGCGATGTAAAAGGATTGTGAGATCGATGAAATCACGACGCGGACCCGCACATTCGCGATCCCACATCGTAAGTCCCTTTACCACAAGCCCCCGACCAGGAGGTCAGGCACGCAAAAAGGGGCAAAAAACCCAGAGTTAAGAGAGCGATCAACGCCAAAATGAAAAAAGGTCCCGCGACGCGTCATCCACGCTCTTAAATAGCGTCGCGCGCTTACGTCATCTCTACGTGTGGGAGTCGGACCTCATTGGTCAAGTTCCAGGGAGGACGGGGGTTTCAAGTCGATCTCCCTTCTTTAAAAAAATTCGCCATCTTGTGGACATCCTACCGGATGCAAAAACAACAAGTCACCCCTCGCGACGGCGATTTCATCCTTGCTCGTCTTGCCCTGAAGGAAAGGAGCAAACTAAATCAAGAAAACCCTAAAAAGCCCCCAAAAAACCCTAAAAACTTTAAAAGCCCTAATTAAAGTACGCAAAAATTAAAAAACCGTCCTAAGCACATAAATATTTAAAACACAAATGAATAATACTGTAATTTGCCAAGAAAGTCACTTCAATTTAAGCTTAACTAAATCCTTTCTTAAAACACATAACAGAACACAAAATACTTTCTTTAAACACACATTAATTAAAAGAAAACTGCTTCATTAAAAATAAATGTTCATTCTTTAAAACAAAAAGAATGCTGCTTCCTTAAAAATAAACGTTCATTCTTTACAATTACTTAATCAAATATATTCGTACTTTAAAACACACATCAATAAAAAATGATCAATCAAAATGTCTCTACCTTTAAAACACATATATCAATTTAAAAAAAAAAATCAAACGTTGCCTGAGTGTCTGTGGAACGAGCAAAAATAAATTAAAAATAAAAATAAAGACATTCCCAAAAGTAGCAACACTACAGGTGCATATTCCCACCCTCCAAACTATGTTTATAACGAATTCCGTAGCTAAAAATCCAGCGGTGTGCTCTGCAGAGCGTTAATACACAGACACACTTACACACACACATTCTCCTTTATTATTAGTAGCGATTGCATTTGAAAGAGAAGTATTCTTGAGATGGTTTTAATGGGTATAACCAACCACTTGGTTGCTGGGTAATGATATCTCTGCTTTCCCCTGTTTTGAGTGAGGAAACTTTGATGGGATATTAGATTGTTCTGGTAGTTTGTTCTTCCATTAAAAAAGATTCTCGAAATCTTCTGTATACGATCATCCATGCATCAATACTGAAATCCGACTGAATAACATAATTCTTAATGTACCACAAAGAGTTAGGGATAATTCTATGGAGCTTGTTTTGTATGACTTGAATCTTTTTTTATTATTTCCGTGTGCTGTGAGGCTCCATATTGGTGAATCATATATATGACTAAAGCACAAAGAACACGCTTTAAAAATCAGCTTAGTTTATATGTTTATACTGAAGTTTCTTCCGAGGAGAAAGAAACACTTATAAATTTTGGCATAGAACTTTTCTGTAATATGTATGATAATACTTTTAATCGTAAGTTTATTGTCAACGATGAGGCCGATTTACTTTAATTTTGTGATCTGCTCGACAGCTTCTTAGAATAGCTGAACTTCACTTGTTATAATATTTTATTGCCCCTTTCTGAAGATGATTGCATGGGTCTGTTTTGTGCTCACCGAGTTCCTCCATTTTCTTACTCAGACTTCCACTTTGAAGAACTTCCCTCCAAGAATTCCATTTAATTCCCTTGATTAGGAAAAATAATAGCTTTATTCCAGGTCAATAAAAATACTAAAATCAAAAGTACATTTCTCGTTTTGTTATATGCCTCTACAAGCAAGAAAACCAGAAAAGAATCCATGGGTGATCCAATAATTAGTTTATCTTTAGTTTCTCTGTCACGTATATCTTTTAGTTTACTTAATCCATAACATGAAATGATTCAGAATTGCTACAAAGCGTAATAGTTTGAAAAAGAGCTGATAAAAAATAAAATCGGTAAGTTTGAAAGAAGTGCTCGGAATCATTCTATTAAGCCTTAAAATCCGAGTGTTGCCTTCAAGCAACACACACAATTTTGTCTTCTGAAATCTTGAGAATAAGACAATTAGTTCAGAAGATTGAAGCTCTAATGCCTGCTGTTCCCAACAGGATACAAACTGAAATTCTTATTAAATCAATTTACAACATATAGATGGCAGCCTGGGTGCTGATAAAAAATAAAAATAAATTAATGTTTTTCTCTTGAGTCTGCATTTTTAGCTTTATTTGTATGCTTGAGAATACCATATTTTATTCTACAATATTGAAGGAAATTCCTTATTATTATGCATTTATGCGTATTATTATGCATTAAAACTCATCTGTATTTGACATTATAGAATTTTATGAAGAATTTTTTTCTGAAATGTTCGCCTAGTGTTGGTGGTTGGTAACAAACTGTTTTTTAGCCATAAATTATACTTAAAACAAAATAGGATTTTTTTAAAGTATATTCCCATGTTTTATTCAAGAAATGAAAGTCGAAAAAAAATGTTAATCAATTTTTAAAAAATCAGGCTTTTAAGGGTTAAGAAAGTAAAAATATAACAGCTTTCTACAAACGTACATTAGCATGCGCCAGCATGATGTTGTTGTAGGCAGCCATTTAGAGCCGGAACTCGTTCATCAATCATTATTACCATTCATTCCGGTTATTAATGTATCAGCATTTCACATTTGAAATGGCTCTTCTCGCACTTACCTGTGATCTTGAAGCTTTAATCAATTCAATATGTTACCTAGACAAATGTATTGCCGAAATTTCATTACTCTACAATAATTTTTTCTTGGTGTTGGTTTTTTTTACATGTTTAAATAGATATATATGCGAGAGAAATGTTTAAAATTGATTGAGCTAAACCTGTTTTATGACAGGAAATATTTTTTTTATTTACATATTATTACATATTTCTTAATTCAAAAACCCTCTTGGTAAACAGCATTCCGTTTCACGTATTTTTCGATGTTTAACAATTTTCCTTGTACTTCAGATGTGTAAATTTTAACGTTACCAGAAAATATCAAATTATATCGTCACGATTGCCATAAATAATCAGATGCATGGTGGCGTCCATAATAAATCACGCGCATGATATACAACTGACGTGATTTACTACTTTCTATTAAGAAACGGAAATTAATTTGAAATATATGATTAATATAATACAACATTTATCGGGAACTATTCATCATAGCGAGATAAATTTTATATCAATCGATAGCAAACTTTATTTCACTCTTTTAGAGTTATTAAATTTAAAATTAGAACGGCAATTACTTTTTTAAATTTAAAATTACTGATATTTAGGTGCTCTAACAATGAAATAATGCTGTTTAACGTCTCGCAGTGCTATGGAGGGAATTTTATTGTTGCTGACGTCAGAGCGTTACCGGATCAGTGAGAGGCAGATCAGGGCTATTATATTAGTAATATATACATAACTATTCCGAGTACTTGCATATTAACCATATTTACAATAAAAGTATAAAAATATATGTATCCCAAAAATAATTCCTCATATTTCAAATTGCATTTTATATTTTGAAATTTGTTCAGACAAATTCTTACTTTCTTCACCTGATTTTTACGTGTAGAAACCATAAGAATGTAGAAAGTTAAGGATTCATTGGTTCATTCCAGGTTTCCCTCTTTGAAAATAAATTGTTTGTCTTTTAAATATTTTTATTTATTTTAAAAATGTGAATATTTACGAAACAACGTTTAAGAGTTACTATAGGAAGAAAAGTGCAAAAATCCAAATACTTTATTAAGGAGTATTTTTGCAGCAAAAATGTATAATATTGAAATTTTAATGCTTTGCGACTAAAGAATAGGTTTCATTTAACTCTTTAATTCCGAGGGGACTTTTTTCTTCCAGCCTCTTTACAACCGGATCTTTTTGGGAGGATGCGACATGAATTGGACTCACCCAACATGGGTGGTCATTCACCCCACCACCCCATCTCCTGTTGTAACCTTCCCTTAAGGCACTCGGAAACAGGCTGCGGTTTGCAAGGATAATTGGACCTCCTACCGCGCTTATATCCGAAGCTATCTCAGTACCTCCCCTCCCCTCAAAAGAACCCAACCGCCTCAAACCGGCCTTCATCGCTGTTAAGAGGAAATTTTTAGACCGCCTGGGATCGCCTCGCTCAGTATGAGAGGGTTAAATAAAAGGTATAACTTTCTTTTCCCTTTTCAAAAAAAAGAAAGGATTTTTGCTCCCAGTTAATGTCTTGCTGTTATGATTGAAGAAACATTCACATCTAAATTAAATTTAACTTAATTTATTGAGATCTCATCTGGATTAATATGTATAAGTTTATAAACAAACATCAAATTACTAGATTAATAATAATGTAATGCAATAAACCCCAAGGCGGGGTGTCTCATTCACTGGTAAAAGAAACAGCGAGCTTCGCTAAAATGTCCAATTTGGACCTCCTCGGAATACGACCAACCAGTTTGGCTTCGGGATTTCATCTCCTCATTAGTTGTTCAGTTCCGACCTTATATCTCAACAGTGCAGAAAAGCCCCTCTCGTTCTCACGGGAACACAATTGTCTGTACAATAAACACCTGTTCAGGAATGTTGCAACATTCCGTGCAATAGGTAGATGAAAGCTGTACACCGCGCAACAAAGTTCTGTAATGAAAGGCGGTAGCCCGTCAATAGAGGGGTGAGGATTTCAGGTGTATGAAGAAACCATCAGCATGAAAGATAAGGGCAGTTGTTCGTTGTTCAGATGAATCTCAAAGTACCCAGGGCCCTGAGAACGCACACACCTAGTCCTAAATCAATGTCAGCTGTCAGAAGGGGCATACGTCACACTAGTATTATATAAGCATTTATGCGTTCCATTTATTGATTAGTAACGTATTAAAGCTAGTCAGTTTCCATTAGATTGCCTGGATAATTAAGCATAGAAAAAAATAGAATATATTATATTTTTTCAAAAGAGAATCTGAGAAAGACATAAAAAATCGACAATTAACGCCTAAAAATGTTTGCTACAAATGCATACGAAGAGATATATCAAAAAGCAGATGTACGTCATACTTCATTTTCATAATTGTGCAGGGTGAGGCAGAAAGTACGGACATTTTTTAAAACAAATCACAAAATCGTTAATTTGTTTCTTAAAAATTAATTTATTGACTTGCTTGAGTTTGTATTGAAATAGCATTTCAAAAAATCAGTTGTGGAAAACAGCATCTCCCGTGTGGTATCCATTATCACTGATGCATTTGATGCGCCCTACCTGTTGAAATTGTATTTTTATTCATTGTAATTGTATCATTTATATTTTGTAGAACAACCGACCACTAGATGGCGGTGTGGATCTTTGTTCTGTGAGAGTATTTTTTAGACAAATGCTTGTGAGAACACGAACGATGATGTCGTTGTTCGTAGAGAGCTGTGAATAAATATAGTTTAGTTTTTTACCATATGGAGTCTGATTTGTGCTTCGAATTATGATACACATAGTCATTTGGGATGACGCACCAACAATTCCCCACATTTTTAAAGGCATTTCCTTATCTTCCATCTCATGTGCGAAGTTCAGCCGCCTGGCATAATCTCCGGAATTCAACTGTTACACAATGACCAATTTATAGGGGTGGAATTGCAGATCTAAATGCTATAAATGCATTTCCGAACGATTAATGAGGCCAATTTCAGAAGGATGCTTCCGAGCACATCGACTCGAACAGCGCAGCACGGTTTGTATGGCATTTTCCATATTTCAAGGGGTACATACTTTTCGTGTAACCTCCAACGGTCTTTTACTTATTAGCATACCTCTTGCACAAAGTGCTGAAACTCAACGAGCGGGAACAGCATGACTTCTATAGATATTGAAATGACGACGAGACTCACGCTGAACTGCCTGATAGGTCGTTATTCTTGACGAAACTCACGCTGAACTGCCTGATAGATCGTTATTCTTGACGAAATTCACGATGAAATGACTGATAGATCGTTATTCATGACGAAACTCACGCCGAACTTCCTGATAGATTGTTATTCTTGACGAAACAATTGCACGCAAAAGCGCTTTGTTTTATCGTCTACTGATTCATACCTTCAACTGAAAAAAATGCTAAGAATTCAAGACCTAACGCTACATAACGATCATCTCTCACTTCACTTGATGGTGAGTTCTAGAAATTTTAAAATCATCCTTCCTTTCTGCCTCACCCTGTGCTAGGGATGGGAAATCTACCTGTTCTAGCCGAAAACCGTTTTTTTTGTTTGGTTGGCCGGATTTTTTTCAGTTATTTTTTTATCCAGTTATAAACAGGCTATTTTTTTAGGTCCCATAACCGGGCAAAGAAACCGGATCGGAAAATAGGTTCGATTTTATTTTCGATTAGACTAAAATTTACCAAGTTATGAAGTTTTGAATTTCACCATCTTAGGTCAATCAACGACAACCGCTTCCTCGAGGCGTCTGTTGGTTGGCGGAATACTGAGATATTCTTTATGAGCAGATAAATATTGGCCAATGGATTGATTTCCTCTGAAAACAGTATTAATAAAAAAATTGTTTACAAACGGCGTTTGTTTTTTTTATAAAAACACCGAAAACCGGTTTTTAAAAAAACCGTTTATTTTGAGCGGTTATAACCGCCAGGTTAAACCGGATGTGGAGAAACCTGGATAACCGAAATCCGGTTATTTTCGCAGTAACCGCCATTCCTACCCTGTACTAAAAGTCAAATTTCAATTGTCTTCTATTGAAAAAAATGCTTATGTATTAAATTCAGTAATCCAGTTAATGAATAAGAAATAATTCTAATTTTGAAATGTAAAATGCAAAATATGAAGATAATAATGGAAAGAAAAGCAGATGCAAAATACAAAGGTAAAAAATTATTGCCGTAAGTGCTTGAAAAATGATGAATACATACGGAAATTTTAAAGATTGAGTAACTGAAACTAAAATAGTAAAAGAGAAAAAAGGTGATGTCTGTATATAAATATATACTGTGTATTATTTTTCTGCACGTGATTTCCCATTTTATATCCTTTTATATACTGACAAAAACTCTGAAAGCTCTTAACTTTTTTTATTCCGATTTCTCAGAGGTTAGAAGATATCATTGTATGAAGTAAAAAATAATAATTAAAAAAAATAGCGCGTTAAAATAAAAATTTATTGACAAAAATGGATTTGTTTCATTTTTGCAACCTAATGCAAAATGTCATGAAAAATTCAAAATTTTAGTTTTTAAGACAGTTGCTAGTTTTGTTCTAACAAAGACCGTCGCCACGTTTCTCACAAATAGATGTGTCCACTCTTTTAAACTTCACTGAATT
This sequence comes from Araneus ventricosus, assembly GCA_013235015.1. NCBI lineage: Eukaryota > Metazoa > Arthropoda > Arachnida > Araneae > Araneidae > Araneus > Araneus ventricosus. The sequence goes on along the minus strand of BGPR01026364.1, from coordinate 9,426 downwards.
GTGCAACATTTTCAGGAGCAACCTCGTGAAAAGTGTCAACTGAAGCTTTGCTTTTAAAAATCAGCTCAGTATCACCATCTGTTGGGGAATATATAAACAAATTGTGTTAACTACAGTGTGATAGTGTTGCAACAACCAATGAAATCGACTTGAAGAGCTTACTGTGGAAAGGACAGAGCCTTTTGAGCTTGTTTCAGATATGCAACACAGTGAGATAAAGGGTTTTAACATAAACAAAATATACAAAAATAAATTTATCGAGTTTTATGTATCAAAATGTGTAGTCTTTCAATGTACCATGTTCTACAAATCATTGGACATTTATTGAAATGAAGGTTGGAGTCAAAATGTTTCCACAATCATTATTAAAATAGCAGAAATTGAGAATTGTTTCTTTTCTTTCTTATACTCTTGGGAATTCTACTTAAAAAACTATACTTGTGCGAACATTTTTATAACAGTGGGGGTATATTTAAAGAAAGCCAAGAACAGTTTGAAACAAATTTACTATACATATAGACATCAAAAAGGGAAATAAAAATTAAAAACAGAATTTTGAGTCATGCGAACGACAAACAAAAAAATTAGCATTGAAAACGTTAAAAACTAAACTTATAAATCATCACAAAGTAGCATAAATCTTAACAGTATCACAGTGTCTTGGGCATGAAAGCACATAGATAATAAAAACCTTTTGCTATGTATTCATTTGATATGGATTTTTAAACCTAAATATTTTTACTGTTGATTTATTCTGTAAAAATGCTACTGTAAACCTGTGACGAATTCTGAAACACTGAAGAATTCTGAGAAGGTAGAATTTATGATAACTATCCGCATCGAAAAAATTTGTTTGTTTTTGTTGCTTTACTTTTGAAACCTTTAGGAAAAGTATTAAATCAAAAGACATCTCTGAAATCCTTCTCCACCCAAGATCCATGAACATACCACAAAGATACTGGATACTTTCTTATTCTCATAACATAAGAAGATTTATGAACTATTCTTTTTTTTTCAATTTTTCTTCAGTTCCTGTCCTGGAGGCTTCTTTTCCACAAGTTATATATAAGGGAAATTACCCACCTCGGATTTCACTGTTTGAAGTGTTTAGATGTTTACCTGTTCAAAATGAGAATACTAGAAGTTAAGAATTATTAATATTATGGATAATACACTACATTATATTTGTTTTTATCCATCTGTTTCCTAATGTGAGAATAAATTATTTTTAAAAATCAGTTTAACTCTTCAATCCCGAGGCGACATTTTTCTTTCGGCACCGTTAAAGCCGGCAGTTTTCGGGAGGCAGCGACACGAATTGCACTCTCTCAACCTGGGTGGTCATTTACCCCACCACCCCATCTCCTGCTATAACTTCCCTTAAGGCGCAGGGAAATGGACTGCGGTTGACAAGGATAATTGGACCCCCTACCTCGCTCATCTCCTAAGCGATCTCAGAACCTCACCTCCTCCCAAATGAAGTCAATCGCCTCAGACCGGCATTCGTCGCTGTTGAGGGGAAATGTTTAAACCTCCCGGCACCGCCTTGCTCGGTGTGAGAGGGTTAAATCAGTGTTTTAGCATGAAGTAAAACGGAAAGGTTCGTGTGTTTCAAGATTCGATTTAAGTTCTTATGTTTAAACTTGCCAAGTTAATGAACTCAGCTATAAATCTAAGTACATCGACTTGTAGAATGCCGTTACTATTTCATACATTCTTCGAATAAAAAACTGCATGGACGAAACAAAAGGAAATTTTGTTGTTAATTGGTAGTTATACTATTTTTAAAACATTGCAAATTATTTGATTTTGCATACCATTAGGTGATCTGCCATTCCGTATCTCCGCCCCTTGAATTATTGCTTCCCCGTATGCAATATTTATTTCTTTTATAAAATATAACAAAAGAAACTTTTAGAAATGCAGATAAATAATCTCTACTAATAATAAAGGGGAATGTCTGTGTGTGTTTTGGCGCTCTTCAGGGCAGACCACTGGACTTAAAACCACGAAATTTGGAACAATCATACTTTGAGGAGTGGGAATGTGAACCTCTGGCCACTTTTATTGAAATTTTGATTAGAATTTTAATTAATTAAAAATTAAGCGAAGAGTTGGAGTTTTTCCTTAATAACTTCCGAAAATATTACAGCATTAAAATTATTTCCTTTCCTTCTAAAAGTGCAAAAATTTACCTTCTCAATGATATCAAGTAAGTTGACGTACGATTTTTTCTCTAATTTTAATGAATTTTTAACAATAATTTTTGGCATAATTCACAACAATATTTTTTATTGTTTCAACGTAACTAAAACCGTTTTCATTGTTTAAATAAATATTTAATTGGGTATTTCTCTTTCATTGTTGTAATCAGAGATATTATCCAAATACATTTTTCTTTCATATTTTATTTCATCAATATATTGTTTTCATATTTCATTTCATCAAACCTTTTGTGAAATCTGAAAAAAAGATCTTCGAGATATTACTTTGCTTATAGGTATGTAGATAAATAAGATTAGCTAGGTATATGCCAGGTGTATTCAGGTGTAAGCTGATAGGTTATCGTTGATATATTTTAATCCTTTCTTTTTATAACATGCTTTAATACAGCTAACATGCAGCATAAAATGTACTGTTCATTGTAATGTTGAAATCAAATGCATATTTTACAAGAGGAATAAGAAAGTGAAGATAGTACCGAAAACTTGGAATTAGAGTTGCCAGAACATGGTCAGTTATTTGACTCCATTAGGTAAATTTATATAGGCAATGAATAGAACAGTCCAAGGTCACTGATAAAACATGGATTAAATATTTACCACAATCTGAAGTTTAAAATTACGTTGATAAAAGAACCATGAATATAAAATGATCAATTGAAATCACATTCCCTGCTAACAAGCTGGTCGCCGAAGGCGGCTAGTGTATATATATATTTTACAAGATACACTGAGAGACATACTACGCGTCACTGGATACAATATACAGGATCTCTTGAACATACGACCGAGTTCTGTTCCGACTGGCAAGTCATAAGTCGATTTGCTCGCAAATCGGATTTTATATTTTTCAACACTATTTTCAATTAAAAGGGTTTTAAAAATAACGGGTACGTAAAACACAAAAATTCATTCTAGGTAAGTATAATTATTGTAGGTACATAATGTAAAAATACATACGTACTCTGTTCGGACTGTGAACAAAGAATACAATCCGAAATTATGTTTAATTTAAAAATTTGAAATTTATTTTGTGTGGTCGTTATGTCAAGGAACGGGTGTATTCACGTTGCAGTATACTTTCTCTCTCTCTGTATACGTTATTAAATATCCTAAGATAATGCGGGTAGGTGGTTATCGATTTTACTGATCGCAAACTTATACGTAGGTTAAACGCTTTTCTAATTATAATTCTCCTATTTTAAACTAATGTTATATATCAAAGCGTTTAGTAGATTTTGCCCTTTAAACAGGCGCATAAAATTTCTTGAAACCAATCACTTGCTTAAGAATAAAATGTAATTTTTAACTCTTCAATCCAGAGGCGTCTTTTATCTTCTAGCCTCTTTAAAACCGGGAGTTTGGGGAGAAAGCGACATGAATTGGACTCTCCCAACCTGGGTGGTCATTTACTCAGCCACCCCACCCCCCTAGTAAAACCTTCCCTAAAGGCGCACGGAAATGGGCTGTGGTTGGCAAGGATAATTTGACCCCTACCGTGCTTATCTCATAAGCGATCTCAGAACCTCACCTCCCCTCAGAAGAAGCCAACCGCCTCAGACCGGTCTTCGTCGCTGCTAAGGAAAAATTTTAGAACACCCGGGACCGACTCGTTTGGTGTGAGAGGGTTAAATATTAGCCACAGTTACCCGGTGGATGTACTCTAAAAGTAATCCAACATTCAACAGATTCAACAGATAATTAAGAACGACGCTTTATTCCACGAATAATCCAGAAAACGCGAGAAGAAGACAGCACTTACAGAAATTATTAACACAAGCTGACAGTACTTCACTAATAAAATGCAGTAACAGCACTTTGAACAGCGCACAGCATCTATCAACTTACCAGCTAGCACTTCGAACAAAACGTCAAAGAGAGATTATAGACTCGTTTGAGCACCTTGGGTATTTATATCTTTCCGAAAAGGCGTGACGTCACATGGAATTCTCCAAAAGGATCTACAGATTTCGTTTTCTAAGATTAACCTTTCCTTTCTCGTCGGGGTAGCTGGGCATCTTCGCCCTAAAATTTAAAAATTGTGAAGTGAATATTTTTAGCGTCTATGGTATTCTTTCGTATATTTAAGTCTTGATTTCATGGTGAAAAAAAATTTTTCTTCTGCTTTTTTTTATTGCACTTGTGTCTGAGAGGAGCAATGTGTGATACTCCAGCAGTTACTCCGAGTGTGAGTAAGAGCGTCTCCGATACTCTCATTGACTTAATAATGATAGATACTCTCAACCACATTAATGAGACAGTTTTTTAATCGCTTATTATCCTTTTCTCAATTATTTTGTAGAGATGGCGGTTATTGCGAAAATAACCGATTTTGGGTTATTCAGGATTTTTTCACCTCCGGTTTAATCAGGCGGTTATAACCGTTCAAAATAACCGATTTTTGAAATAATCGGTTTTCGGTTTTTTTAATAAAAAAACACAATTTGTAGTCAACATTTTTTATTGATATTGTTTTCACAGGAAATCAATCCATTGGCCAATATTTATGTGTTCATAAAGACTATTTAGTAATCTGCTAACCAACAGACGCCTCCAAGAAGCGGTTGCCTAAGATGATGAAATTCAAAGCTTCATAACTTGGTAAATTTTAGTCTAATCGATCCTAAAATTGATCATATTTTTCGATGCGGTTCATTTACCCGGTTATTGGATTTTAAAAAGAAAACCGGCTATAACGAGGACAAAAAATACCGAAAAACTGGTTAACCGAGACAAAAAAAAACGGTTTTCGGTTAAAATCGGTACGTTTTTCCCATACGTATTTCTTGTGTACATGACAGTAGAAAACATAAAAAGTTTTGATTTTAGTAATAGTAAATTAGTGAATATATTAAAAATTCTAACATTAACATATTGTTACTAAAATTGTCCGGTGGATGTATTCTAAAAATAATCCAATGAACCATGATTAACATGATTAAAAACGACGCTTTATTTCCACAAATAATCCAGAAAATATGAAAAGAAGACAACACTTTTAGAAATTAACAACACAAGCAGAGAGCAATTCACTAATAAATTACTGTGAGGTTACCAGTTAGCACTGCTAACAAAACTCTAAAGAGAGATTATTGACAGGTTTGTGAGCACCCTTGGGTATTTATATCTTTCCCACAAGGCATGACATCACATGGAGTTCTCCAGAAGGATCTCCAGATTACGGTTCCTAAGACGATAGTGCCATAATTCTTTTAATTTCTAGAACCTTCATTTTGTCGCAAAGGATGGGGTTCATTGGCTTGGCAACATTAAGTATATCTGTAATTCTTTCTTTCCTACCATGAGAATTACATGGCAGAGAATTGCATGTCCAGATTCGTAACAATATTATTTTCAGATACCTCTCGCAAGTGTAAAATGGTGCGTATGCTTATTAATCTCTCCTAAATTAAAATTACACGAATTATCAAAACCTCTAAGAAAAGTTTTCAGGCTACACTAAACAGAAAAACATTCAAACTAACTTATTACACCAAATGAAAAAACTAAATTACTTTCATATCTCTAAAACAAGGTGTTACACCTAGAACACTGTAGTTTGAGCAATATGATACTGAGCTTACTTGTTCTGAACAAGTAGAATATGAAAACTTTCAAATAATTTTACTTTCTGACTCAAAAGTCCTTCTGACTCTAAATCAGGAATCATAAGTCACAAGCTTGTTAATTCTTTTAGGACTGCTTTTAGGAGTTAGGAACTACAGTAATTTTCCCAACATTTCCTTTTTGTCTCTAATAGCAATTTGTTAAAGACAGCTTTCTCTTCTTTATATTCAAGATTCGAAACCTGAACCACGTCCTCTGAAGCATGGTTTCTTTCTTAGCTTTCTTAATGTTTTGTATAAGACATTAACCTTGTTTCTTTGATTTCTCAAATCATTGTTCCAAAACCGAAATTTCTTTAATTTACATTTAGGCTTCTTTTTAAGCTTCTAAAGGCAGACGTTAGAACATTTTCAAAAACTAAACTGAAAAGTCTGTTTAAATCAAAATTAATATTAAATGAGTTTTTTAAATTTTCAAGTTGTTTCAGATGCTTTTTAAATTTTTTAAAAAAATTTTGAGAGTTGTACTTCGTTTTAAAATAAAAATCTATGCTTTCTCATTTATTCCCCTTCGGGCGCGTACGTAAGCGTACCTATGGTCACTAACTTAACCCAAGGCAGCCGGCCTACCCGTTAGGGTGTAAGACACCACAAGGACTGCCGGAGAAAGAGAGCCAACCACAGCCTCCAGAGAGACAACGGAGCCCAGCCCCCCGGAACAGCATTTATTTTGACATCCAAGAAAGATACAAAAACGCCAGACTGGGCGATAAATAGAGAAAACAAAACATAACAGTTATATCACATATTAAAAATAAATTAAACATTAATATTCGAAACAAACGCCCGTCTGGGGCAAGAGCAAAGGAACTAAAATAACAGTTGAAAACAACACAATAACAGAAAACTAAACAGGACGAAACAGAAATTCACATCGGAACGTATCTACAACAACAACACCCCGTTGGAAGGGTCCCAAAAGTCCCAAAAAGGCGACATATCAGTAGACGCCCATACCTACGGTCACTGCTAGACTCAATCTCAGAAATAAACCAATTGTTTAAGGTATCCGACTGTGTTCGAAGACATTTTTTTGAAAAATAACTTATATATATATATTTTAGTGTTATTTTTCAACTGCATATGTTTTAAAACTATGAAAATATTGTAAAATTAGGCTTTCAAAATAATTTTTTATTTAAAAACTGAGAAATTTGAAGAAAAATGACTAAAATATTTGCCTTACGCTAACAGCCATAGACAAAATCATATTCTAAATATACATAAATCCTTGTAGGAGTACATTTTTATGACAGTTATCTGTGTTATGCTCTAAAATATTTCTTGTACTTCAAAATAGTTTTGAGATATAGCTGAACATAGTTACTAAACTGGTAATTTTTCATAAAATATGTTTTTCGTTTATATTTAAGCACTTAGAAATAATACTTGACTTTAAAATTAACCTTAATTTAGAGGAAAACATCAAGCATATTACAGGAAATAATCTCAGAAAATTTCATATCAATACTTGAATAACTTTTTGAGAAATCATTGTTACGGTCGACAGTTTTCCTCAAAAATATCATTTCTCCGAAAACACATTTAAAGTTTTCATGCAACATAAAATAATGCTTAGAGTTCGGTAATAAAACAGCTGTAACTCCATTTGTAATTCACGTAGAGTAAAAATTGAGACAGTTTTAGAAAGCTGGTGAAACAGGCTACAATATTAAGTCATAAAAAGTTTTTTTAAATAATTTCATAAAAAACGACGATTTTAAACCAGTCGGATACCAAGATAGAAGAGGGAATTATTGATAAGTGTCCGATCCGAGAAACTTGTGCCCCTCGCGGACGCAAAAGTGGGGCCTAAGTCTTTCATATCACAAAAACTTAAATTGTTAATCGTTAGAAATTCCAGTACCTTCCTACCTCTTATGTCATCAAAATTATATCCCCGGAACTTTGATCTAGCGTTAAAGTTACCCAGTACCAATACAAAGTTAGAAGTAAAATTGAAATTCCCGAATTCATTAAGTTGTAAACCAACAGGGAGGAATATATACTCTAAAAACATTTAAAATCAGATCTTTCAGATGCATTTCAACTGTTACGATATTATTAGTACAGAATTTGAAATAAAAGTTAAATTCCTTATTAATTCTTTAATCCCGATGCGACTTTTTTCTTCTAGCCCCTTAAAGACCGAGACATTTTGGGAGGAAGCGACATGAATTGGACTCTCCCAACCTGGGTGGTCATTTTCCCGCTACCCCACCCCTGCTATAACCTTTCCTTAAGGCGCAGGGAAATGGCTGTGCTTGCGCGCTTATCTCCTAAGCGATATCAGAACCTCACCACCCCTCAAAAGAAGCAAACCGCCTCAGACCTGCCTTCGTCGCTGTTAATGGGAAATTTTTAGACCGCCCGGGACCGCCTCGCTCGGTGTGAGAGGGTTAAAACATACAATCGTACAATTTTATATCTTAGAATAAAATAGGTGCGCACCAGGGCCACGGCCATGGGAGTGCCAATAATCAAATGTGGATCTTGAATACATAAAATATCGTACCTAAGGTCACGAGTAACCCCCAACGCATGGGAGTGGGCTCCCAAGGAGTGATTAACATTAATTTGCATTGATCCAAGGCTTGTCATAGTCCGTGCGTCGAATAGTCTTTTCTTTTCGTTTCAAATATCATTCGCATGCTTTGTTGGTACTTGAGTGGTCTGTTGGATATGAAGTTTTGAATTTGAAATTGGATTCACGACAATTGATGCACTTCATTGGTGAACTACAAATTTGATAGCTGTCACTACATGTCACTACATTTCAGACACCGCGGAGGTTACAGCTATCATAGAAAATCAGCTGTTGTAGGCTACATGACAGCACAGAGGGAAGGCAGCGCCATCTGGTGGTATGGCCGATAATTATATCCGTTATAGCTTTTAATTAATAAAAATGTATTTATCGAATTGTTGCGAAACCATCACTAAATCTTTCCTAATGCTTCAGTGTTTTGAGCAAAATCTGAAGAAAATCTACTGCGTAGATTTATACAGGGCACAAATTGTTTAAACGTTGCATTTTACTTATATAGATTTCCTACTAATTCTGCTAGGTTTTTTTTGTTGTTGCTGCTGCTGGTTGCTGTTTGTACACTAAAATTACAAATTAAACGAATTAGAAATTAAAGAGATTCACCATTTGCTTGGTACTCCGACGCACCATTAGTTCAGCAAAATCATTATTTCTTATTTATGTCCCACATATTCTTGTAAGCGCCATCGACCCTCAACTGAAACTGCATGTTGGCATGTCGAAAAAAATTAAATTATCGCGTTCAGAAAACTTGAAAATACGTTTAAAAGAAAGAAAATTAGAAATAATTTTTTATGTAAATAGTACGACTCTACTTCAGAGAAATTAGACGAAAAATTCTTAATGCTTTTTTTCAACCACGGTGACATCTTGAAACAAAACAAAAGCATTTACACTAGAAAGTCGGCTGTGAAAATCTTTGAAATGTCTGGGAAGAATATAAAGATCAACTTTTTTTCTGATGCCGAAGAGGATGAAAACACTTTCAAAGGCTCACATAAAGTAAATCACAGAATACTGAAATCCCAAA
>BGPR01026363.1:9811-21584 GCA_013235015.1 Araneus ventricosus | reverse complement strand
GAACCCAATCACCTTGAAAAAAGAGTGGAGATAGAAAAAAAATGAACCTCTTGACTGATAGCATGAAAGCAGGAGTACATTCAAATCTTGTGGTCTTTTTTAGTTCTTGTTGATCTACTCAAAGAAGTATTCTGCATTTTTTTCTTTCCGATAATACGATGTTATGGGTGTTGCGTGATTCAGACGCTATCGAAATGAGAGATAATATTTATATCGTGTTGCTATATGTGGACAATATTTGAAACTACAAATCTAAATCTAATTGATTATTTTTATTTAAGATTTAAAACAAAAATCTTTGCTTAAACATAATATAATATTCAAGAGAAAAAGTACGCCGATAATTACTGAGAGTGCAAAAAGGAATTTTAAAATAATATCAAAAATATTAGGTTACAATTGAACTTCCTTTCAAATATCGTAAGATTCTTTTCGTATGTTTCGCGAGTATCAGGCACAGCATTAAAATTACTGCCGAAAAAACGTATACCTAGTATTTATTCAAGCAATATACATTGAGGTGCAAAAAGTCATGGGATACCTCCTAATATCGTATGGGACCTCCTTTTGCCCGGCAAGTTCCAGCAACTCGACGTGGAATTAACTCAACAAGTCGTGGGAAGTACAATCGTCAGAACTCACATTTTGCAGTGAGGATTTGATCACGAGGGAATCGCCAGAATGTGATGAAGAAAAAAATTGTTTGTGCTCACCCGTTTCACAGAAAGCTAATGATGATTTGCAACTTTCCTCAATGATTTTTTTACTGTTCGCAGGGCTTACATATATTTTGATAAAAATAGCATATTCTGAAAGTTATAACGGTTTTTTTGTGAAATCCCAAATTTTTTCACATGATTTTTCCTTATATCATACATAATTTTCAATCCAATTATACAAAACTTACAGAATACGGGACAATATATTAGAAAAGCATTGCATTAAAAGTTGAAGTAAATACTTTGAATATCAGAATAAATGTCGGTAATTGCAATAAGTAATTTTCTACTCTCCATGTGCGAAACGCAGTATAATTTGAATGCTAGATTCACAGTCCAGTTTATATAAAAATTATAGTCTAATAACATTAATATTTAGAAAAATAGCGGCATTGCAGCGACCAGAATTTCTTTTGAACTTCAAGAGAAGCTAAATGATAAGGGACTTTTCACCAGAGGCTGTTTTTCAGTCATGAATCTTCGAATCGTTTTATTGAATTTCATAAAGATAGCATATTCTTAATACCATAATAGTTATGAAGAAAATACATAATTAAAATTGCAGGTCTACGATTACTATTCGAAGATTCAAGTTTAAAAATTATCAGTTTGTGGAAAAACCTTCATCATTCTGTGTCTCTTAGAGACCCACAGAAATTCTATTCGCTGAAATCCAGTAATCATTGTAAGTCTTAATGGTATTGGTCTGGAATTTTTATATAAGTTGGTCTATATATCTGGCTTCCAAATTATCAAGAAAAAGGCCGCGGTGGCCTAGTGGCAAGGTCTCAGCTTTGGGGCCGGAGGGTTCCAGGTTCGAAACCCGATTCCACTGAAGATCCGCCGTGTATGGGGCCTGTTTGCACGCTAAATAATACGTAGTGGCCAAACGTCCTCCCGCTGGTGTGGCGTGGAAGTTTGGAGTGGGGGTACCAGCCCAGGTGTCGTCCTCGTCATCTGACCACGGTTCAAAATTACGAGGTCCGTCCCAAAATAGCCCTCGTGTTGCTTCAAAACAAAACGTTAATATAACTAAACTATAAAGAAAAATTATTCTTCTTTCTTACATGTGCAGTCAAAAATTATTTATTACAAAAACTCATTTTTCTTCTAATATTCAAAGTATTTACTTCACATTATAAAACAGTGTTCTTCAAATATATTGCCAAATATTTTGTAAGTCTCGTATAATATGGATGAAAATTTTATATATTATAAGCAAAATACTAGCAAAAAATATGGAATTTTTTAAGAAAATCTTTATTTCTTTCCCAATATGCATGCTATTTTTACCAAAATATATGTAATTATAACTCACAGGAAACAAAACCTTCGATGAAATTTGCAAATCTTCATCAGCTTTCTGTGAAATGAGGAGAGCCCAAATCATTCGCGTCCTCATCACTTTCTGATCGGTTTTCCTGGTGACTAAATCTTAACAGTAAAATGTGAATTAATTCTTCCCCCGACTTGTTGAGTCAATGCCACATGGAGTTGCTGCACTTCGCCTGGCAAAAGGAGGTCCCACACGATATTGGGAGGTAACCCATGCCTTTTGGCATTTTAATGTGCATTAGAGAATCTCCTAGTTTTTTTCACGGTTATTTGTCTATACCCATTTATTTTGTGGACCGTTTTTTTTTTTATTTTCAAGTAATCTTTGATTGGAATTAAAAATTTCTTTACATTCATGAATGATAAATGACTTTTTTTTCTAAAAATGCAAATTTTCTTTCAGAAATTCCAAACACACAGTTATCCTTATTGTATTAAATGCCAGAATATATTTCAGAAATTCCAAATTTTTTATGTGAATATTTTTACAAGGTTAGTGTTTGATGTTTTTGAATTTCTTTCTCAACACTTGAAACAATTATAATACCATCCACATAAATAAAAATAAGCATATTGCTTCGTTTACGGACATATAAGCCATAATCTGTATTGATAATCAGTCATTCACTAAATTATTCATATCCTAATATTAAAATTATTTATTTTAATTTGATACTCTTGGGGAACAGTTAATCATTTTTACAAAAATGCAATACAATTTGAAAAAAAAATTATAAGGTTTAAGTGTACAAATTTCTGGATGAAGTTTACACGTTCCAAAAATTAGATTTTTGCTTTAATTTGGTGAACATTCTATTCTAAATGATATCCATAAGACAATAATGTTGTCAGAGTAGATTTTTTAGCTGTAGGTACAAAGATTTCTGGATAAACATTCCATAAACTACAAGCAGATATTACACCACATACTAAGTACCATAATACTAGTGGTATGTTGCACACCACAGTAGTCAATATAGCACTTTATAGCGTTACCTTCAGCTTGTAATGAACATTTATCAAGAGCTAAGGGAAACTGTGTTTCATGAACTTTTAATTTTGACAAAGAGACTTCTTTCGGTTTTGATTTAGTTAATTTGCTCCAACTTTTGTTGTGGCCATAATGTCGATAGCGATCAAATTTGATTTTAATTAGTACTTCGGTATACTTCTAATTCTTTGATACTAATATCATAAATAAATCATTATTCTAGTGTCCAATACGGCTGGTAAAATTTGAATTTAAATATCACTTTGAGTGAGGTTTCGATCCTTTAAAATGCAACACTATTACTCACTAATGGCTTCCAAGAAAATTGACTTTCCTCTCAGTACCACAGATTGTTCAGGTTTATCCAGGACTGCATATAAAGCAAATTTGTGTTACTTGCGTTGTTAGAAATATGAAACCTAAGTGAAAATGCAAGAGTGAAAGTACTTTTTGAAGAGCATTACAATGAAATTCCGAAGTGTGTGTTGTGAATTATCATATGCACTCACATCGAATTTAATATACGTGTAGCAAATGGGATTTTTCTACTTAATTTTTATTAAAATAATACGATATCCTGTAAATAAAATGATAATATAAATATGAACTTTTAGAAGAACTCAAGTCATAATCGTTTGAAGAGTTTGTTCATTTACTTTAGAACATTAGAAATTTTGAGAAGTCCGTATCACCTAATTCACAAGATAAATGAAAATTAGACAAGTTATTGCATTTAGTCGTTGGTATTAAAACATTAATTGATGCATTTTAATTATTCTATTTAAAATTTCCGAAGTAAATATTCTAATGAATATTGTGTGGAATGCTTCATTTTAAATTTTTTGCATTTTCAGGTCTCAGTTTACCATTACTATAAGTCATCTAAATTAAACTCAAAAATTTTGAAGTTAACTTACATCGTTGATGTTTGTTTAATTACATTTCCGCCCGCTTTTTTCAAACAACCCGCCGTCCCCTGGTATTATAGTACAGACCAAGAAATTCCGAACCATGGTCAGATAACAAGATCGACACTTGAGCCAGCACCCTCTCTCCAAACTTCCGCGCCACACTGGAAGTGCATTTGATCCCAAAGGATTTCGCCTGCAGCCAGGGCCGGTCCGATTAAAAGCGGGGCCTGGTGCAAACATGATTTGCGGGGCCTTCAAACTAATTTCGTGAAACAAAATAATTTATTGCATTTTGCTATTCATTACATAGGAAGACGTGGAAATGATAAATATTTAAATTATGTGATTTATGATCGATTTTGAAAGTGATTAAAATGATAATTTATAAAAATGATTCAAAATAATAAAAAAAAATTATCATTTTGAATCATGAGAAAGATTTTGCAGCCGATACGATATTGTGACCCTGTTATGCAAAAAACGACAAATTTTAATTTCATTAAATAAATCAATGTAATTCGTTTTGTCTTGCAAAGTCGAATTTAGGTCTCTACGTTTTCAGTCAGTTAGTGAAAATCATCCTAATGACATAAAAATTCCTATGATGTTCTATACTCGTGATAAATTTCCAATCTCTTCTTAAAAGAAAAAATGTCACTATAGATTATGACTAGAAAATAATGAGTTTTGAAATATGCTTTGACAGATGAAATAACTGATCAATTCCTTGAAATAAAATCTGTTAACTTTTTCTCACCAAGTTCTTCTATTTTTAATTCAGGTGTTACTTTTAACTAACTCTTCCACTATTTCCTTTGAAGTTATTAAGAGAAAATATAAATCCCGATGCACGAAACTTTTCAAAAAATTTTAAAAGGACTTTTAAATGTGAATTTGTGTACGTATATCTATATTAGAATTCAGTAATACGGATTAGTACGAATAACTATATTAGAATTTAGAAAATCCTGACTGTCCACTGTGTTCCACTGGAGAGATTATGAATTTTAGACACTTGACAGTTTGTACTACTTTAGCCAACGCAAATCTAAATGTTTTACCTCCTGATAGCTATTATTCAAAGGCTAGCTTATATTGGGCTGCACGAAAGGAAATGGTCAATACGACCTAGTCCTCGACGTAATTTAAAAAAAAAAAATATTAGAATTGGAAAATATCTGGGCTCGCAATATTTACTTCATTTAGTATGCCATACCAAATAAATAAAGTTAATAAAAATTCAAATGAATTTTATTTTCGATTTATTGGATTTATGATTTCTTTTCCATATCAATAATATATTCATAAAGACAATTCGAAGCTATAGAAAATTGTGATACTTGAATGTGATCTCACATATTTCACACTTTTGAAGCAACATTCCCACGTCGTTTCTGACTGCGGTTTTGGAGTAATATATACGAGAGGATTTTTTAATATATCTCAGCACATTACAGAACTTGTAAAAACATTCTATGTGCTTTCATAAGCCACAAAAAATGAATATACAGAGAAGAAGGTTTTGAATGCAGAACAAGTTTCAAATTCAGACTTCTGCGAAGTATATAGTGTGGTTTGGAATTCTTTGCAAGATAAGGGCTTTTGCAAACCTTTATGTAAATCCTCTCATAGTAGATCTGTTATAGTTAGAAATACCATAATTTGTTTCGTTAAAATCCAGACACGTAGGGGGGATACAGTATAAAATTCTAAAAGCTGCCTGCCAACGACCCCTTTTTATAACATTAGCACAGAGTTTATGGAAGTGAAAAAAATTTAAGACTTCAGAATACAATGAATATACAATTTTTATTAACTTTTGCTAATTCAAAATTTTAGTAATGAAAATAGGAATTAAAACAAAACTTTTAATTTTCAGTTTGAACTGGTGCAGGTCCACTTTTTCATTAACAATGGATGTAAACAATGAATTTTCTTTCATTGGCGGAATGACGTTGGCACTTTTGTGATAACGCTTTCTATTACAACCAAATTTTTCTCCCGCCAAATTTTTCTCACTGGCATAAATCCAAACATTTCGAAGATCGGGACATTAGTCCGGACGTGAGCTTGAAATCCGGAGGTATGGTAATCTTAATTATAGCACCACTGTCTATACAGTTCCCCAAATATAATTCCTATTTTTCTGATAGGCTTTCAATTTTGACTGATAACCCTTTTCCTGTTGAGTCTTTTACAGTTAAAAAACAAATAAATCATTCTTATATACTCGTATCACTTTCAACGTATCTTAAAATAACAGATAAATGTTCTTGCTGGCTCTGGAGTGCAATCTAATAAAATTGTGAAATATTTAGCTTTTCCATTTAAATATATTATATTAAACATTTGTCTTCTTTTTAAATACGAATATTTCATTTTTTCCACCAAACGTACGATGTGCTATCATCCGTTACAACGCAAGCATAATGAAGCACATTGTTTTTACTTTTATTACTCTGTTTTGGCTATGTAGTGAGATTCGAAGCTCCCAACCTTGCCTTCAGTGGCGTACCTACATTAAATGGCGCCCAGGGCAAATACCAAAATTGCGCCCTCTCCCCTCCTTATCTTTTGAAAGGCGATCCTAATTTTTTTCCTAAAATTTATTATTTCAAAACGGTTAATTTTGTCAAGAACTGTTCTTAAAAGTAAACTGAACCTATCTTTCAAATTTGAGACGTCCAATATCATACTCCCTAATAGTTTTTTGAATTACAGGAATGAGTATTCGTTTTCGTGAAAACCGTCTGCAAATGTTTTTCATTCTAGTTATCTTCCCCCTCTATATAAAGAGGTTTCATCATGTTTTTTTTTCAATTTTGAAATAATCATAGTAATGTTGTTTTTTAGTCTCTCTTACTTCTTTGCCTCGTGTTTCATTCTTAGATCCCAGCGAACTCATATTATACAATTAAATAACAAATAATCATTTCCTGTTTGAATGTATTTAAAAGTAACTAAATATTACCGTTCAAAAATAAGGTTAAAGTACGAGATAAATATATAGATTGTTGATTTTATAAATTTAGATCCAATCACTTTAATCAGTGTAAAACTAAAATTAACAAAAATAGACATAAGGAATTTCATGTACGTTTAAAATTAAATTGTACAAAAGAACTAAAGTAATATACTAGACTAAAATAAGAAGTAATAAAATAATTTCAATTTTTTCAGATTCGGAAGGTTTCATAGACGAAGACATCATTCCAAACTTTATCGAGATGATAGCTTAAACTCGACATATGAATGAAAAATTGAAGAACTAAAATTGAAATGATTTGTATAAAATTTAAATTTGGAAAGAACTTGCAAAATGTTTCTTTTTGCATTCTTTTTATTGAAATAAATGTAAAGATATAAGTTATTGGCATCATATTCAAAAGAACTTCATGAATGGGCATGTATCTTTTGAGAATTAATTATTATCATGAAAATAACCTTCAAACAAGGAAGAAGCTTTGTTACTTTTATTTTATTTGAAAAAATTTGCTGTAAATGTAGTAGAACGTTTGACATATATGAGGAGCAAACATTCAAACCATGCTTTCTCCTTCAGATACAATTTTTCAGGAAACAGTAAACAAGCTCTGCAGGTAATACTTTTTGATTGAAACCTCAATTTTCTAAGTAGGTTTATAATGGGATAAAACTTGTTTCAGTTGAAAATAATAGTATACAGTTGTACTATTTAATGTTGAGTTCAAAGAAAAATCACTAACTCATTTTTTTCTTTTTTTGGAGAAAACACGGTTTGAATGTTTGCTCTTCATATATACTTTACAATTTGTATTTAAAATCTTTTTCTTTTAAATCTTTCTCATTTTAAATGAAAATAATTTTAGAAGAATCTTGCAATTTCTATGTAAATCAATTAAAAGACATTCTTTTCAATGTCAATTCACGATTTTGTTGCAAGGCATCAAATCTCCGAAAATGTCAAATCTCTCAACATCAAGGCATCAAATCTCCCACTTTCTCAAGAAATCTCATATAAAAACACATACAATACTTTCCTTCTAAAATGTTTGTACATGTACTAAAAGACAAACAAAAAAGTGACTGCCATATTTAAGTAATTATTTTAGGTTAAGTATTGATATTTTAATGGTTTGACATTAAAGGCAAATTTGTTGACAGTAAAATTCATTGGTGATAAAAATCTAAGTGAGGAAATAAAACGCTCCACATTTCGGCAGAAACTGAACTTCTATTCATTATGTATTTGTTCTCGATAATCATTTGAGAAATTGCTTTAATTTATCTTAATTTCAGTGTCCATACGGTCTGACAAATTTTACTAATTGCAAAATTTTATGCGATCTTTTCTCTCTTTCACTTTCTGTATTTATTAGCCTTATAGCCTAATATGTGCGTTTGGAAAAGAAACTACATCTGCCTTTTGCGAAATAAAATTTGAAATAAACCACTATCGTATTTTCAGCATACAAATTGTGATAGTAGATTAAAAACAGTGGAAAGATAGCGGAAAAAGAGAGTGAACTTACATCTTTGAAAGCCGCTAGACTCCATTTACACAACGCGAAAAAAAAATATATTTTTCCCCGTGCTTCACTCTCTGATTATTTAGAGTAGGAATGATACTTTGGAATACTAATAAATACTTTTTTGCTAATTATTTGTCACGAATTTCCGAAAAAGATGATTTCCGATCAGTATGAATTAGACATACCGTGAGAAGCCACGAAAACCCCATGGGACTAATCTATTTTAAATTATCTTCCCTTATCTCCCACTCCCCAGGACGCAAATATTTTAAACGGACATCCCTTTGAAACGACTTTTCCCTTTCAGTCACTGATGAGGTTTTTAGACATCAAATCTCTGTAGCATAACACTATTTGTAATTTTGTCGCAGCTCGAGCTGGTTTCCGGGTTGTAAGGAAGACTATAACCATTAGGATATAGTCTTTCTTACTATATCCAAAGTGTGGTACTATATACATTAGGATATAGTTGAAACTATTTTAATTTTTAAGAATTTTGGAGGAAAAAGCTTAAAGAGAACGAACTTTATCTTAAATACAACTAATTCATTCCTTAATTTTGCGCCCGCTGGTAATTGCGCCCAGGGTAAGTGCTCTGCCTGCCCTACCCTAGTTACGCCACGGCTTGCCTTTGATTAGTCGACGTGAAATGTGCACATATCGCGTGATTATATCCACAAATGTACATATATTCGGTTTAAAATAAAAAATTAGAAGGCATTTTTTTATTTGCAAAATTCTGTCAGCTGCGCGAGGCCTTTAGAAAGCGCGAGGCCTAGTGCGGTCGCACCGTTCGCACCGCCCTGCGGCCGGCCCTGCCTGCAGCAAGTCCTCTTGTACAGCGGTATTTTGGTGCTAAAGGGTTTTGAACCTAGAAGCCTTCGGCCTCGCAGCCGAGATTTCACCATTAAGCCAATTAATTCGTCGATGAAATGTGTTCTCTAAGAGGAAAATGTTTCGAAAATTGATTTTTATTTATCTTGTTTCAAAATAATAAACGGATGCAAAGCATGATCTGTCACTGCCACATGAGAAAAATAACATAGCATGTCAGCTGACATTTAACGTCACGTTCTTTAACACTGTGTTTCACTTCACTACCTTAATTCTCCTGGTTGATGGATATAATGGATGAAAAAATTAGAAATATTAAATATGCGCCTCTGGCATGTAATGACGTGATTATTTATTGCTGAATTTCCTAAGAGGAAAATGATTACAAAGAACTTGTTAAAAGTTTCAACTTTAAAAAAAAGCATTGTTTTGGTGATGTTTGGTCATCAAAACGATTGGATCATTAGCCCCATACATTTACAGGTCTCAATAACTTAATGGGCAAGGTTGGTATTCCTTCCGTGCTTAATATCAATTAAAAGTTCAGAGCTTCAAGAAATTAAATTAATTTCTATTTTTCTTCAGCAAGCGGCAATACCACATTGCCATTAATCAAGTTAAATATTTGTTTAAAATTTTATATACAGTACAGTAAACATATTACAGTTTTCTATTTATTAAAGATATATTCTTCTGTTGTAAAGCATAAAAGATTGTGCTTCTAAATTAAACTGCACGAACCATAAATCGAGACTAATTTGAAATAAAATGGTTTATCTGTTAATAGCATGCACATTATGATAGAGACACAGAATAATAGTTTTTTAAAAAAATAAATTGTATAAAACTGCACTGTCGTTAATCCAAAATTTTATATTTTCTCATTACCCTTGTGAAACTTGTATGACGGACTTAATATACATTTTTAAAGTTTCATAAATTGCTCATATACATGGTTTCATTTGTTCGATTAAATATAAAGAGGAGTGATATCTGAATGCAGTTTTATACTATTTTGAAAGCACAAGAAGTTAAACTCAATCCTAAAGAGAACTATAGTAAAGAGCCGTTTATACGTCTTTCAAGAGAAGGACGTAGAATGACGTATAAATTAAAAGGCGTATAATCGAAATTTGACTAAACAACTATAATTATTGCAAATTTGATGCTACTAGTGCATATTAATTTAAGAGTATTTTTTTAAGTTTTTAAGA
The DNA here is from genome assembly GCA_013235015.1 of Araneus ventricosus. NCBI lineage: Eukaryota > Metazoa > Arthropoda > Arachnida > Araneae > Araneidae > Araneus > Araneus ventricosus. The sequence goes on along the minus strand of BGPR01026363.1, from coordinate 11,069 downwards.
TATTATTAGTATAATACTACATAGTATAGAAATCAATAATTAGATTTTAAAATAAAATATTTTTCATAAAAGTGAAAAAAATCATCCTTTATTGCATATCATGAGGATTAATTATACATCTCTTATACGATGTCTGTACAAGCAGGTTAGCGTTTCATTTTTTTAAAATCTTTAACAGACGACTGACGAGCTGATTTTCTGTGTGTATTAAGTACATTATTATAATTCGAATTCAGTTCATTAAATGTTTTTTCACTATTCTTTTGGCAAAAGAAATAACTCGAAGTTTTCCAATGGAGTCATTTGCATTTTAAAGGAAAGCGGAATAGCGTGTTTGTAAGGAAATTCTTCATTTTAAGCTACGAAGCTTGCATCTTTTCTAAATTGTCTCTCGTACCTTTACTCTAAGATTCGAAGCATTCTTTCTTTAAGATTTTAACGTCATTTCTTTGAGCTAGTCACTTCACTTGACATCCATATTAGCAGCTATTTAATCGGAATCGTATGACGTTGTCTATTCGATTCCCGCAGCTGATATGTAGATCTGATTATTATCAGAGTATATATACTTGTCTCTACTATGTCATTTAAGAGAGAAAGGAGGTACGGTCTGTAGGTCCTCTAAGCATTCTCTCCTCGGAGAGATTTCAGTGCCATGTAAGCTGTTACTGTATCTATAAGATGCAGGACAAATATCAATCTTGTTAAATGGAAATGTGATCTGTAAATATGTTCTTAAACCTTATGAATGGAAATGTGACTTGTAAATATGTTCTAAATGTGGTCGTCTAAATAACATGTCTCCTTTGAATCTATACGATTCGCCATTTCTGAAAACAAACATACTCAAGAAATTTGTCCGGAATCTTGCTATAAGATGACGCTTTAGTTATTATCCAGTTCATTTTCATAACCAGTGTTACCTAGCTGCCTTCTCTACTTATATCAATCAAGTGATATTGGCAAACTCCCTGCTCCGTCCGACTAGCATTGTTAATATGCGAATAAATTAGCGCTAACAGTTTGTCTTATTAATTTATCAATTATAAAGAGTTTTTAAAAGTTTTATATATTTTCACAGCTAACATAATTAAAAGGAGGAAATGGCCCTATTTTGTGATATCAATCTTGTTAAATGGAAATGTGATCTGTAAATATGTTCTTAAATGTGGTCGTCTAAATAAATGTCTCCTTTAACTTATACGATTCGCCATTTCTGAAAACAATAAGAAAATTCTCTGTCTCGTAGAAATTCCAC
>BGPR01026361.1:0-21584 GCA_013235015.1 Araneus ventricosus | reverse complement strand
TTTGGGATTTCAGTATTCTGTGATTTACTTTATGTGAGCCTTTGAAAGTGTTTTCATCCTCTTCGGCATCAGAAAAAAAGTTGATCTTTATATTCTTCCCAGACATTTCAAAGATTTTCACAGCCGACTTTCTAGTGTAAATGCTTTTGTTTTGTTTCAAGATGTCACCGTGGTTGAAAAAAAGCATTAAGAATTTTTCGTCTAATTTCTCTGAAGTAGAGTCGTACTATTTACATAAAAAATTATTTCTAATTTTCTTTCTTTTAAACGTATTTTCAAGTTTTCTGAACGCGATAATTTAATTTTTTTCGACATGCCAACATGCAGTTTCAGTTGAGGGTCGATGGCGCTTACAAGAATATGTGGGACATAAATAAGAAATAATGATTTTGCTGAACTAATGGTGCGTCGGAGTACCAAGCAAATGGTGAATCTCTTTAATTTCTAATTCGTTTAATTTGTAATTTTAGTGTACAAACAGCAACCAGCAGCAGCAACAACAAAAAAAACCTAGCAGAATTAGTAGGAAATCTATATAAGTAAAATGCAACGTTTAAACAATTTGTGCCCTGTATAAATCTACGCAGTAGATTTTCTTCAGATTTTGCTCAAAACACTGAAGCATTAGGAAAGATTTAGTGATGGTTTCGCAACAATTCGATAAATACATTTTTATTAATTAAAAGCTATAACGGATATAATTATCGGCCATACCACCAGATGGCGCTGCCTTCCCTCTGTGCTGTCATGTAGCCTACAACAGCTGATTTTCTATGATAGCTGTAACCTCCGCGGTGTCTGAAATGTAGTGACATGTAGTGACAGCTATCAAATTTGTAGTTCACCAATGAAGTGCATCAATTGTCGTGAATCCAATTTCAAATTCAAAACTTCATATCCAACAGACCACTCAAGTACCAACAAAGCATGCGAATGATATTTGAAACGAAAAGAAAAGACTATTCGACGCACGGACTATGACAAGCCTTGGATCAATGCAAATTAATGTTAATCACTCCTTGGGAGCCCACTCCCATGCGTTGGGGGTTACTCGTGACCTTAGGTACGATATTTTATGTATTCAAGATCCACATTTGATTATTGGCACTCCCATGGCCGTGGCCCTGGTGCGCACCTATTTTATTCTAAGATATAAAATTGTACGATTGTATGTTTTAACCCTCTCACACCGAGCGAGGCGGTCCCGGGCGGTCTAAAAATTTCCCATTAACAGCGACGAAGGCAGGTCTGAGGCGGTTTGCTTCTTTTGAGGGGTGGTGAGGTTCTGATATCGCTTAGGAGATAAGCGCGCAAGCACAGCCATTTCCCTGCGCCTTAAGGAAAGGTTATAGCAGGGGTGGGGTAGCGGGAAAATGACCACCCAGGTTGGGAGAGTCCAATTCATGTCGCTTCCTCCCAAAATGTCTCGGTCTTTAAGGGGCTAGAAGAAAAAAGTCGCATCGGGATTAAAGAATTAATAAGGAATTTAACTTTTATTTCAAATTCTGTACTAATAATATCGTAACAGTTGAAATGCATCTGAAAGATCTGATTTTAAATGTTTTTAGAGTATATATTCCTCCCTGTTGGTTTACAACTTAATGAATTCGGGAATTTCAATTTTACTTCTAACTTTGTATTGGTACTGGGTAACTTTAACGCTAGATCAAAGTTCCGGGGATATAATTTTGATGACATAAGAGGTAGGAAGGTACTGGAATTTCTAACGATTAACAATTTAAGTTTTTGTGATATGAAAGACTTAGGCCCCACTTTTGCGTCCGCGAGGGGCACAAGTTTCTCGGATCGGACACTTATCAATAATTCCCTCTTCTATCTTGGTATCCGACTGGTTTAAAATCGTCGTTTTTTATGAAATTATTTAAAAAAACTTTTTATGACTTAATATTGTAGCCTGTTTCACCAGCTTTCTAAAACTGTCTCAATTTTTACTCTACGTGAATTACAAATGGAGTTACAGCTGTTTTATTACCGAACTCTAAGCATTATTTTATGTTGCATGAAAACTTTAAATGTGTTTTCGGAGAAATGATATTTTTGAGGAAAACTGTCGACCGTAACAATGATTTCTCAAAAAGTTATTCAAGTATTGATATGAAATTTTCTGAGATTATTTCCTGTAATATGCTTGATGTTTTCCTCTAAATTAAGGTTAATTTTAAAGTCAAGTATTATTTCTAAGTGCTTAAATATAAACGAAAAACATATTTTATGAAAAATTACCAGTTTAGTAACTATGTTCAGCTATATCTCAAAACTATTTTGAAGTACAAGAAATATTTTAGAGCATAACACAGATAACTGTCATAAAAATGTACTCCTACAAGGATTTATGTATATTTAGAATATGATTTTGTCTATGGCTGTTAGCGTAAGGCAAATATTTTAGTCATTTTTCTTCAAATTTCTCAGTTTTTAAATAAAAAATTATTTTGAAAGCCTAATTTTACAATATTTTCATAGTTTTAAAACATATGCAGTTGAAAAATAACACTAAAATATATATATATAAGTTATTTTTCAAAAAAATGTCTTCGAACACAGTCGGATACCTTAAACAATTGGTTTATTTCTGAGATTGAGTCTAGCAGTGACCGTAGGTATGGGCGTCTACTGATATGTCGCCTTTTTGGGACTTTTGGGACCCTTCCAACGGGGTGTTGTTGTTGTAGATACGTTCCGATGTGAATTTCTGTTTCGTCCTGTTTAGTTTTCTGTTATTGTGTTGTTTTCAACTGTTATTTTAGTTCCTTTGCTCTTGCCCCAGACGGGCGTTTGTTTCGAATATTAATGTTTAATTTATTTTTAATATGTGATATAACTGTTATGTTTTGTTTTCTCTATTTATCGCCCAGTCTGGCGTTTTTGTATCTTTCTTGGATGTCAAAATAAATGCTGTTCCGGGGGGCTGGGCTCCGTTGTCTCTCTGGAGGCTGTGGTTGGCTCTCTTTCTCCGGCAGTCCTTGTGGTGTCTTACACCCTAACGGGTAGGCCGGCTGCCTTGGGTTAAGTTAGTGACCATAGGTACGCTTACGTACGCGCCCGAAGGGGAATAAATGAGAAAGCATAGATTTTTATTTTAAAACGAAGTACAACTCTCAAAATTTTTTTAAAAAATTTAAAAAGCATCTGAAACAACTTGAAAATTTAAAAAACTCATTTAATATTAATTTTGATTTAAACAGACTTTTCAGTTTAGTTTTTGAAAATGTTCTAACGTCTGCCTTTAGAAGCTTAAAAAGAAGCCTAAATGTAAATTAAAGAAATTTCGGTTTTGGAACAATGATTTGAGAAATCAAAGAAACAAGGTTAATGTCTTATACAAAACATTAAGAAAGCTAAGAAAGAAACCATGCTTCAGAGGACGTGGTTCAGGTTTCGAATCTTGAATATAAAGAAGAGAAAGCTGTCTTTAACAAATTGCTATTAGAGACAAAAAGGAAATGTTGGGAAAATTACTGTAGTTCCTAACTCCTAAAAGCAGTCCTAAAAGAATTAACAAGCTTGTGACTTATGATTCCTGATTTAGAGTCAGAAGGACTTTTGAGTCAGAAAGTAAAATTATTTGAAAGTTTTCATATTCTACTTGTTCAGAACAAGTAAGCTCAGTATCATATTGCTCAAACTACAGTGTTCTAGGTGTAACACCTTGTTTTAGAGATATGAAAGTAATTTAGTTTTTTCATTTGGTGTAATAAGTTAGTTTGAATGTTTTTCTGTTTAGTGTAGCCTGAAAACTTTTCTTAGAGGTTTTGATAATTCGTGTAATTTTAATTTAGGAGAGATTAATAAGCATACGCACCATTTTACACTTGCGAGAGGTATCTGAAAATAATATTGTTACGAATCTGGACATGCAATTCTCTGCCATGTAATTCTCATGGTAGGAAAGAAAGAATTACAGATATACTTAATGTTGCCAAGCCAATGAACCCCATCCTTTGCGACAAAATGAAGGTTCTAGAAATTAAAAGAATTATGGCACTATCGTCTTAGGAACCGTAATCTGGAGATCCTTCTGGAGAACTCCATGTGATGTCATGCCTTGTGGGAAAGATATAAATACCCAAGGGTGCTCACAAACCTGTCAATAATCTCTCTTTAGAGTTTTGTTAGCAGTGCTAACTGGTAACCTCACAGTAATTTATTAGTGAATTGCTCTCTGCTTGTGTTGTTAATTTCTAAAAGTGTTGTCTTCTTTTCATATTTTCTGGATTATTTGTGGAAATAAAGCGTCGTTTTTAATCATGTTAATCATGGTTCATTGGATTATTTTTAGAATACATCCACCGGACAATTTTAGTAACAATATGTTAATGTTAGAATTTTTAATATATTCACTAATTTACTATTACTAAAATCAAAACTTTTTATGTTTTCTACTGTCATGTACACAAGAAATACGTATGGGAAAAACGTACCGATTTTAACCGAAAACCGTTTTTTTTTGTCTCGGTTAACCAGTTTTTCGGTATTTTTTGTCCTCGTTATAGCCGGTTTTCTTTTTAAAATCCAATAACCGGGTAAATGAACCGCATCGAAAAATATGATCAATTTTAGGATCGATTAGACTAAAATTTACCAAGTTATGAAGCTTTGAATTTCATCATCTTAGGCAACCGCTTCTTGGAGGCGTCTGTTGGTTAGCAGATTACTAAATAGTCTTTATGAACACATAAATATTGGCCAATGGATTGATTTCCTGTGAAAACAATATCAATAAAAAATGTTGACTACAAATTGTGTTTTTTTATTAAAAAAACCGAAAACCGATTATTTCAAAAATCGGTTATTTTGAACGGTTATAACCGCCTGATTAAACCGGAGGTGAAAAAATCCTGAATAACCCAAAATCGGTTATTTTCGCAATAACCGCCATCTCTACAAAATAATTGAGAAAAGGATAATAAGCGATTAAAAAACTGTCTCATTAATGTGGTTGAGAGTATCTATCATTATTAAGTCAATGAGAGTATCGGAGACGCTCTTACTCACACTCGGAGTAACTGCTGGAGTATCACACATTGCTCCTCTCAGACACAAGTGCAATAAAAAAAAGCAGAAGAAAAATTTTTTTTCACCATGAAATCAAGACTTAAATATACGAAAGAATACCATAGACGCTAAAAATATTCACTTCACAATTTTTAAATTTTAGGGCGAAGATGCCCAGCTACCCCGACGAGAAAGGAAAGGTTAATCTTAGAAAACGAAATCTGTAGATCCTTTTGGAGAATTCCATGTGACGTCACGCCTTTTCGGAAAGATATAAATACCCAAGGTGCTCAAACGAGTCTATAATCTCTCTTTGACGTTTTGTTCGAAGTGCTAGCTGGTAAGTTGATAGATGCTGTGCGCTGTTCAAAGTGCTGTTACTGCATTTTATTAGTGAAGTACTGTCAGCTTGTGTTAATAATTTCTGTAAGTGCTGTCTTCTTCTCGCGTTTTCTGGATTATTCGTGGAATAAAGCGTCGTTCTTAATTATCTGTTGAATCTGTTGAATGTTGGATTACTTTTAGAGTACATCCACCGGGTAACTGTGGCTAATATTTAACCCTCTCACACCAAACGAGTCGGTCCCGGGTGTTCTAAAATTTTTCCTTAGCAGCGACGAAGACCGGTCTGAGGCGGTTGGCTTCTTCTGAGGGGAGGTGAGGTTCTGAGATCGCTTATGAGATAAGCACGGTAGGGGTCAAATTATCCTTGCCAACCACAGCCCATTTCCGTGCGCCTTTAGGGAAGGTTTTACTAGGGGGGTGGGGTGGCTGAGTAAATGACCACCCAGGTTGGGAGAGTCCAATTCATGTCGCTTTCTCCCCAAACTCCCGGTTTTAAAGAGGCTAGAAGATAAAAGACGCCTCTGGATTGAAGAGTTAAAAATTACATTTTATTCTTAAGCAAGTGATTGGTTTCAAGAAATTTTATGCGCCTGTTTAAAGGGCAAAATCTACTAAACGCTTTGATATATAACATTAGTTTAAAATAGGAGAATTATAATTAGAAAAGCGTTTAACCTACGTATAAGTTTGCGATCAGTAAAATCGATAACCACCTACCCGCATTATCTTAGGATATTTAATAACGTATACAGAGAGAGAGAAAGTATACTGCAACGTGAATACACCCGTTCCTTGACATAACGACCACACAAAATAAATTTCAAATTTTTAAATTAAACATAATTTCGGATTGTATTCTTTGTTCACAGTCCGAACAGAGTACGTATGTATTTTTACATTATGTACCTACAATAATTATACTTACCTAGAATGAATTTTTGTGTTTTACGTACCCGTTATTTTTAAAACCCTTTTAATTGAAAATAGTGTTGAAAAATATAAAATCCGATTTGCGAGCAAATCGACTTATGACTTGCCAGTCGGAACAGAACTCGGTCGTATGTTCAAGAGATCCTGTATATTGTATCCAGTGACGCGTAGTATGTCTCTCAGTGTATCTTGTAAAATATATATATACACTAGCCGCCTTCGGCGACCAGCTTGTTAGCAGGGAATGTGATTTCAATTGATCATTTTATATTCATGGTTCTTTTATCAACGTAATTTTAAACTTCAGATTGTGGTAAATATTTAATCCATGTTTTATCAGTGACCTTGGACTGTTCTATTCATTGCCTATATAAATTTACCTAATGGAGTCAAATAACTGACCATGTTCTGGCAACTCTAATTCCAAGTTTTCGGTACTATCTTCACTTTCTTATTCCTCTTGTAAAATATGCATTTGATTTCAACATTACAATGAACAGTACATTTTATGCTGCATGTTAGCTGTATTAAAGCATGTTATAAAAAGAAAGGATTAAAATATATCAACGATAACCTATCAGCTTACACCTGAATACACCTGGCATATACCTAGCTAATCTTATTTATCTACATACCTATAAGCAAAGTAATATCTCGAAGATCTTTTTTTCAGATTTCACAAAAGGTTTGATGAAATGAAATATGAAAACAATATATTGATGAAATAAAATATGAAAGAAAAATGTATTTGGATAATATCTCTGATTACAACAATGAAAGAGAAATACCCAATTAAATATTTATTTAAACAATGAAAACGGTTTTAGTTACGTTGAAACAATAAAAAATATTGTTGTGAATTATGCCAAAAATTATTGTTAAAAATTCATTAAAATTAGAGAAAAAATCGTACGTCAACTTACTTGATATCATTGAGAAGGTAAATTTTTGCACTTTTAGAAGGAAAGGAAATAATTTTAATGCTGTAATATTTTCGGAAGTTATTAAGGAAAAACTCCAACTCTTCGCTTAATTTTTAATTAATTAAAATTCTAATCAAAATTTCAATAAAAGTGGCCAGAGGTTCACATTCCCACTCCTCAAAGTATGATTGTTCCAAATTTCGTGGTTTTAAGTCCAGTGGTCTGCCCTGAAGAGCGCCAAAACACACACAGACATTCCCCTTTATTATTAGTAGAGATTATTTATCTGCATTTCTAAAAGTTTCTTTTGTTATATTTTATAAAAGAAATAAATATTGCATACGGGGAAGCAATAATTCAAGGGGCGGAGATACGGAATGGCAGATCACCTAATGGTATGCAAAATCAAATAATTTGCAATGTTTTAAAAATAGTATAACTACCAATTAACAACAAAATTTCCTTTTGTTTCGTCCATGCAGTTTTTTATTCGAAGAATGTATGAAATAGTAACGGCATTCTACAAGTCGATGTACTTAGATTTATAGCTGAGTTCATTAACTTGGCAAGTTTAAACATAAGAACTTAAATCGAATCTTGAAACACACGAACCTTTCCGTTTTACTTCATGCTAAAACACTGATTTAACCCTCTCACACCGAGCAAGGCGGTGCCGGGAGGTTTAAACATTTCCCCTCAACAGCGACGAATGCCGGTCTGAGGCGATTGACTTCATTTGGGAGGAGGTGAGGTTCTGAGATCGCTTAGGAGATGAGCGAGGTAGGGGGTCCAATTATCCTTGTCAACCGCAGTCCATTTCCCTGCGCCTTAAGGGAAGTTATAGCAGGAGATGGGGTGGTGGGGTAAATGACCACCCAGGTTGAGAGAGTGCAATTCGTGTCGCTGCCTCCCGAAAACTGCCGGCTTTAACGGTGCCGAAAGAAAAATGTCGCCTCGGGATTGAAGAGTTAAACTGATTTTTAAAAATAATTTATTCTCACATTAGGAAACAGATGGATAAAAACAAATATAATGTAGTGTATTATCCATAATATTAATAATTCTTAACTTCTAGTATTCTCATTTTGAACAGGTAAACATCTAAACACTTCAAACAGTGAAATCCGAGGTGGGTAATTTCCCTTATATATAACTTGTGGAAAAGAAGCCTCCAGGACAGGAACTGAAGAAAAATTGAAAAAAAAAGAATAGTTCATAAATCTTCTTATGTTATGAGAATAAGAAAGTATCCAGTATCTTTGTGGTATGTTCATGGATCTTGGGTGGAGAAGGATTTCAGAGATGTCTTTTGATTTAATACTTTTCCTAAAGGTTTCAAAAGTAAAGCAACAAAAACAAACAAATTTTTTCGATGCGGATAGTTATCATAAATTCTACCTTCTCAGAATTCTTCAGTGTTTCAGAATTCGTCACAGGTTTACAGTAGCATTTTTACAGAATAAATCAACAGTAAAAATATTTAGGTTTAAAAATCCATATCAAATGAATACATAGCAAAAGGTTTTTATTATCTATGTGCTTTCATGCCCAAGACACTGTGATACTGTTAAGATTTATGCTACTTTGTGATGATTTATAAGTTTAGTTTTTAACGTTTTCAATGCTAATTTTTTTGTTTGTCGTTCGCATGACTCAAAATTCTGTTTTTAATTTTTATTTCCCTTTTTGATGTCTATATGTATAGTAAATTTGTTTCAAACTGTTCTTGGCTTTCTTTAAATATACCCCCACTGTTATAAAAATGTTCGCACAAGTATAGTTTTTTAAGTAGAATTCCCAAGAGTATAAGAAAGAAAAGAAACAATTCTCAATTTCTGCTATTTTAATAATGATTGTGGAAACATTTTGACTCCAACCTTCATTTCAATAAATGTCCAATGATTTGTAGAACATGGTACATTGAAAGACTACACATTTTGATACATAAAACTCGATAAATTTATTTTTGTATATTTTGTTTATGTTAAAACCCTTTATCTCACTGTGTTGCATATCTGAAACAAGCTCAAAAGGCTCTGTCCTTTCCACAGTAAGCTCTTCAAGTCGATTTCATTGGTTGTTGCAACACTATCACACTGTAGTTAACACAATTTGTTTATATATTCCCCAACAGATGGTGATACTGAGCTGATTTTTAAAAGCAAAGCTTCAGTTGACACTTTTCACGAGGTTGCTCCTGAAAATGTTGCACAATTCAGTGAAGTTTAAAAGAGTGGACACATCTATTTGTGAGAAACGTGGCGACGGTCTTTGTTAGAACAAAACTAGCAACTGTCTTAAAAACTAAAATTTTGAATTTTTCATGACATTTTGCATTAGGTTGCAAAAATGAAACAAATCCATTTTTGTCAATAAATTTTTATTTTAACGCGCTATTTTTTTTAATTATTATTTTTTACTTCATACAATGATATCTTCTAACCTCTGAGAAATCGGAATAAAAAAAGTTAAGAGCTTTCAGAGTTTTTGTCAGTATATAAAAGGATATAAAATGGGAAATCACGTGCAGAAAAATAATACACAGTATATATTTATATACAGACATCACCTTTTTTCTCTTTTACTATTTTAGTTTCAGTTACTCAATCTTTAAAATTTCCGTATGTATTCATCATTTTTCAAGCACTTACGGCAATAATTTTTTACCTTTGTATTTTGCATCTGCTTTTCTTTCCATTATTATCTTCATATTTTGCATTTTACATTTCAAAATTAGAATTATTTCTTATTCATTAACTGGATTACTGAATTTAATACATAAGCATTTTTTTCAATAGAAGACAATTGAAATTTGACTTTTAGTACAGGGTAGGAATGGCGGTTACTGCGAAAATAACCGGATTTCGGTTATCCAGGTTTCTCCACATCCGGTTTAACCTGGCGGTTATAACCGCTCAAAATAAACGGTTTTTTTAAAAACCGGTTTTCGGTGTTTTTATAAAAAAAACAAACGCCGTTTGTAAACAATTTTTTTATTAATACTGTTTTCAGAGGAAATCAATCCATTGGCCAATATTTATCTGCTCATAAAGAATATCTCAGTATTCCGCCAACCAACAGACGCCTCGAGGAAGCGGTTGTCGTTGATTGACCTAAGATGGTGAAATTCAAAACTTCATAACTTGGTAAATTTTAGTCTAATCGAAAATAAAATCGAACCTATTTTCCGATCCGGTTTCTTTGCCCGGTTATGGGACCTAAAAAAATAGCCTGTTTATAACTGGATAAAAAAATAACTGAAAAAAATCCGGCCAACCAAACAAAAAAAACGGTTTTCGGCTAGAACAGGTAGATTTCCCATCCCTAGCACAGGGTGAGGCAGAAAGGAAGGATGATTTTAAAATTTCTAGAACTCACCATCAAGTGAAGTGAGAGATGATCGTTATGTAGCGTTAGGTCTTGAATTCTTAGCATTTTTTTCAGTTGAAGGTATGAATCAGTAGACGATAAAACAAAGCGCTTTTGCGTGCAATTGTTTCGTCAAGAATAACAATCTATCAGGAAGTTCGGCGTGAGTTTCGTCATGAATAACGATCTATCAGTCATTTCATCGTGAATTTCGTCAAGAATAACGATCTATCAGGCAGTTCAGCGTGAGTTTCGTCAAGAATAACGACCTATCAGGCAGTTCAGCGTGAGTCTCGTCGTCATTTCAATATCTATAGAAGTCATGCTGTTCCCGCTCGTTGAGTTTCAGCACTTTGTGCAAGAGGTATGCTAATAAGTAAAAGACCGTTGGAGGTTACACGAAAAGTATGTACCCCTTGAAATATGGAAAATGCCATACAAACCGTGCTGCGCTGTTCGAGTCGATGTGCTCGGAAGCATCCTTCTGAAATTGGCCTCATTAATCGTTCGGAAATGCATTTATAGCATTTAGATCTGCAATTCCACCCCTATAAATTGGTCATTGTGTAACAGTTGAATTCCGGAGATTATGCCAGGCGGCTGAACTTCGCACATGAGATGGAAGATAAGGAAATGCCTTTAAAAATGTGGGGAATTGTTGGTGCGTCATCCCAAATGACTATGTGTATCATAATTCGAAGCACAAATCAGACTCCATATGGTAAAAAACTAAACTATATTTATTCACAGCTCTCTACGAACAACGACATCATCGTTCGTGTTCTCACAAGCATTTGTCTAAAAAATACTCTCACAGAACAAAGATCCACACCGCCATCTAGTGGTCGGTTGTTCTACAAAATATAAATGATACAATTACAATGAATAAAAATACAATTTCAACAGGTAGGGCGCATCAAATGCATCAGTGATAATGGATACCACACGGGAGATGCTGTTTTCCACAACTGATTTTTTGAAATGCTATTTCAATACAAACTCAAGCAAGTCAATAAATTAATTTTTAAGAAACAAATTAACGATTTTGTGATTTGTTTTAAAAAATGTCCGTACTTTCTGCCTCACCCTGCACAATTATGAAAATGAAGTATGACGTACATCTGCTTTTTGATATATCTCTTCGTATGCATTTGTAGCAAACATTTTTAGGCGTTAATTGTCGATTTTTTATGTCTTTCTCAGATTCTCTTTTGAAAAAATATAATATATTCTATTTTTTTCTATGCTTAATTATCCAGGCAATCTAATGGAAACTGACTAGCTTTAATACGTTACTAATCAATAAATGGAACGCATAAATGCTTATATAATACTAGTGTGACGTATGCCCCTTCTGACAGCTGACATTGATTTAGGACTAGGTGTGTGCGTTCTCAGGGCCCTGGGTACTTTGAGATTCATCTGAACAACGAACAACTGCCCTTATCTTTCATGCTGATGGTTTCTTCATACACCTGAAATCCTCACCCCTCTATTGACGGGCTACCGCCTTTCATTACAGAACTTTGTTGCGCGGTGTACAGCTTTCATCTACCTATTGCACGGAATGTTGCAACATTCCTGAACAGGTGTTTATTGTACAGACAATTGTGTTCCCGTGAGAACGAGAGGGGCTTTTCTGCACTGTTGAGATATAAGGTCGGAACTGAACAACTAATGAGGAGATGAAATCCCGAAGCCAAACTGGTTGGTCGTATTCCGAGGAGGTCCAAATTGGACATTTTAGCGAAGCTCGCTGTTTCTTTTACCAGTGAATGAGACACCCCGCCTTGGGGTTTATTGCATTACATTATTATTAATCTAGTAATTTGATGTTTGTTTATAAACTTATACATATTAATCCAGATGAGATCTCAATAAATTAAGTTAAATTTAATTTAGATGTGAATGTTTCTTCAATCATAACAGCAAGACATTAACTGGGAGCAAAAATCCTTTCTTTTTTTTGAAAAGGGAAAAGAAAGTTATACCTTTTATTTAACCCTCTCATACTGAGCGAGGCGATCCCAGGCGGTCTAAAAATTTCCTCTTAACAGCGATGAAGGCCGGTTTGAGGCGGTTGGGTTCTTTTGAGGGGAGGGGAGGTACTGAGATAGCTTCGGATATAAGCGCGGTAGGAGGTCCAATTATCCTTGCAAACCGCAGCCTGTTTCCGAGTGCCTTAAGGGAAGGTTACAACAGGAGATGGGGTGGTGGGGTGAATGACCACCCATGTTGGGTGAGTCCAATTCATGTCGCATCCTCCCAAAAAGATCCGGTTGTAAAGAGGCTGGAAGAAAAAAGTCCCCTCGGAATTAAAGAGTTAAATGAAACCTATTCTTTAGTCGCAAAGCATTAAAATTTCAATATTATACATTTTTGCTGCAAAAATACTCCTTAATAAAGTATTTGGATTTTTGCACTTTTCTTCCTATAGTAACTCTTAAACGTTGTTTCGTAAATATTCACATTTTTAAAATAAATAAAAATATTTAAAAGACAAACAATTTATTTTCAAAGAGGGAAACCTGGAATGAACCAATGAATCCTTAACTTTCTACATTCTTATGGTTTCTACACGTAAAAATCAGGTGAAGAAAGTAAGAATTTGTCTGAACAAATTTCAAAATATAAAATGCAATTTGAAATATGAGGAATTATTTTTGGGATACATATATTTTTATACTTTTATTGTAAATATGGTTAATATGCAAGTACTCGGAATAGTTATGTATATATTACTAATATAATAGCCCTGATCTGCCTCTCACTGATCCGGTAACGCTCTGACGTCAGCAACAATAAAATTCCCTCCATAGCACTGCGAGACGTTAAACAGCATTATTTCATTGTTAGAGCACCTAAATATCAGTAATTTTAAATTTAAAAAAGTAATTGCCGTTCTAATTTTAAATTTAATAACTCTAAAAGAGTGAAATAAAGTTTGCTATCGATTGATATAAAATTTATCTCGCTATGATGAATAGTTCCCGATAAATGTTGTATTATATTAATCATATATTTCAAATTAATTTCCGTTTCTTAATAGAAAGTAGTAAATCACGTCAGTTGTATATCATGCGCGTGATTTATTATGGACGCCACCATGCATCTGATTATTTATGGCAATCGTGACGATATAATTTGATATTTTCTGGTAACGTTAAAATTTACACATCTGAAGTACAAGGAAAATTGTTAAACATCGAAAAATACGTGAAACGGAATGCTGTTTACCAAGAGGGTTTTTGAATTAAGAAATATGTAATAATATGTAAATAAAAAAAATATTTCCTGTCATAAAACAGGTTTAGCTCAATCAATTTTAAACATTTCTCTCGCATATATATCTATTTAAACATGTAAAAAAAACCAACACCAAGAAAAAATTATTGTAGAGTAATGAAATTTCGGCAATACATTTGTCTAGGTAACATATTGAATTGATTAAAGCTTCAAGATCACAGGTAAGTGCGAGAAGAGCCATTTCAAATGTGAAATGCTGATACATTAATAACCGGAATGAATGGTAATAATGATTGATGAACGAGTTCCGGCTCTAAATGGCTGCCTACAACAACATCATGCTGGCGCATGCTAATGTACGTTTGTAGAAAGCTGTTATATTTTTACTTTCTTAACCCTTAAAAGCCTGATTTTTTAAAAATTGATTAACATTTTTTTTCGACTTTCATTTCTTGAATAAAACATGGGAATATACTTTAAAAAAATCCTATTTTGTTTTAAGTATAATTTATGGCTAAAAAACAGTTTGTTACCAACCACCAACACTAGGCGAACATTTCAGAAAAAAATTCTTCATAAAATTCTATAATGTCAAATACAGATGAGTTTTAATGCATAATAATACGCATAAATGCATAATAATAAGGAATTTCCTTCAATATTGTAGAATAAAATATGGTATTCTCAAGCATACAAATAAAGCTAAAAATGCAGACTCAAGAGAAAAACATTAATTTATTTTTATTTTTTATCAGCACCCAGGCTGCCATCTATATGTTGTAAATTGATTTAATAAGAATTTCAGTTTGTATCCTGTTGGGAACAGCAGGCATTAGAGCTTCAATCTTCTGAACTAATTGTCTTATTCTCAAGATTTCAGAAGACAAAATTGTGTGTGTTGCTTGAAGGCAACACTCGGATTTTAAGGCTTAATAGAATGATTCCGAGCACTTCTTTCAAACTTACCGATTTTATTTTTTATCAGCTCTTTTTCAAACTATTACGCTTTGTAGCAATTCTGAATCATTTCATGTTATGGATTAAGTAAACTAAAAGATATACGTGACAGAGAAACTAAAGATAAACTAATTATTGGATCACCCATGGATTCTTTTCTGGTTTTCTTGCTTGTAGAGGCATATAACAAAACGAGAAATGTACTTTTGATTTTAGTATTTTTATTGACCTGGAATAAAGCTATTATTTTTCCTAATCAAGGGAATTAAATGGAATTCTTGGAGGGAAGTTCTTCAAAGTGGAAGTCTGAGTAAGAAAATGGAGGAACTCGGTGAGCACAAAACAGACCCATGCAATCATCTTCAGAAAGGGGCAATAAAATATTATAACAAGTGAAGTTCAGCTATTCTAAGAAGCTGTCGAGCAGATCACAAAATTAAAGTAAATCGGCCTCATCGTTGACAATAAACTTACGATTAAAAGTATTATCATACATATTACAGAAAAGTTCTATGCCAAAATTTATAAGTGTTTCTTTCTCCTCGGAAGAAACTTCAGTATAAACATATAAACTAAGCTGATTTTTAAAGCGTGTTCTTTGTGCTTTAGTCATATATATGATTCACCAATATGGAGCCTCACAGCACACGGAAATAATAAAAAAAGATTCAAGTCATACAAAACAAGCTCCATAGAATTATCCCTAACTCTTTGTGGTACATTAAGAATTATGTTATTCAGTCGGATTTCAGTATTGATGCATGGATGATCGTATACAGAAGATTTCGAGAATCTTTTTTAATGGAAGAACAAACTACCAGAACAATCTAATATCCCATCAAAGTTTCCTCACTCAAAACAGGGGAAAGCAGAGATATCATTACCCAGCAACCAAGTGGTTGGTTATACCCATTAAAACCATCTCAAGAATACTTCTCTTTCAAATGCAATCGCTACTAATAATAAAGGAGAATGTGTGTGTGTAAGTGTGTCTGTGTATTAACGCTCTGCAGAGCACACCGCTGGATTTTTAGCTACGGAATTCGTTATAAACATAGTTTGGAGGGTGGGAATATGCACCTGTAGTGTTGCTACTTTTGGGAATGTCTTTATTTTTATTTTTAATTTATTTTTGCTCGTTCCACAGACACTCAGGCAACGTTTGATTTTTTTTTTTAAATTGATATATGTGTTTTAAAGGTAGAGACATTTTGATTGATCATTTTTTATTGATGTGTGTTTTAAAGTACGAATATATTTGATTAAGTAATTGTAAAGAATGAACGTTTATTTTTAAGGAAGCAGCATTCTTTTTGTTTTAAAGAATGAACATTTATTTTTAATGAAGCAGTTTTCTTTTAATTAATGTGTGTTTAAAGAAAGTATTTTGTGTTCTGTTATGTGTTTTAAGAAAGGATTTAGTTAAGCTTAAATTGAAGTGACTTTCTTGGCAAATTACAGTATTATTCATTTGTGTTTTAAATATTTATGTGCTTAGGACGGTTTTTTAATTTTTGCGTACTTTAATTAGGGCTTTTAAAGTTTTTAGGGTTTTTTGGGGGCTTTTTAGGGTTTTCTTGATTTAGTTTGCTCCTTTCCTTCAGGGCAAGACGAGCAAGGATGAAATCGCCGTCGCGAGGGGTGACTTGTTGTTTTTGCATCCGGTAGGATGTCCACAAGATGGCGAATTTTTTTAAAGAAGGGAGATCGACTTGAAACCCCCGTCCTCCCTGGAACTTGACCAATGAGGTCCGACTCCCACACGTAGAGATGACGTAAGCGCGCGACGCTATTTAAGAGCGTGGATGACGCGTCGCGGGACCTTTTTTCATTTTGGCGTTGATCGCTCTCTTAACTCTGGGTTTTTTGCCCCTTTTTGCGTGCCTGACCTCCTGGTCGGGGGCTTGTGGTAAAGGGACTTACGATGTGGGATCGCGAATGTGCGGGTCCGCGTCGTGATTTCATCGATCTCACAATCCTTTTACATCGCGGGCTGTGCGAGATCAGCAGCATCGGTATGGACTGAAATGAACGTTGATAAGGCACGAGGCGCTATACGTTCTTCAATTTTTTTGACAGCAGCAGTTTGATCTGAAATTGGAGCGTTGATGTTCTTAGGGAAAAAAAAATTGATAACGCGGCGGATGCAGTGGCGCGAGTTGGCTTTTGACCGAACTTTAGTGTCAGCATTTGTCAGCTGCTGCTTGGCATGATGATGGAGCGTTAATTTACTTATATGCCGAGAATAAGTGGCCGGGAGAGGAATGGACGATGTTCCCGAGGAAGCGGTCCCCAGGTAGAAAGTGAATTTGCGTTTCCAGCGGACGGTTCGCGTTGTGTGACGGAAAGGAGTGGGATGATGTCCAGGCGAAATGGCCATAAGTGCGCAAGGCGGTGCTGCAATGTGGAAGACGAGCTCTTGAAGCTCCCGACGGGACAGGAGGGCGATCGAATCCATGGACTTGTATGGATAAGTACCTCTTTTCTTTTGTAATTTTTCAGTAAACAATTTAGTGCATTGGTAGCGTGAAGTCATGTGAGGACTAATTTGGAAATTTTTGGGACAAAGGGGGGATTTCTGAGAAGTTAATGTAAAGAATCTTAGAAGAATGTTGAAAAATTCAGTTAATCCAGATATGTCAACGTTTGTGAATGTGATGTTATGTTTTATCATGTTATCTTTATTTTAATCATCATGGACAGTGTGCCAATGTAATTCTGTGCTGGTGTTTTCTATTTTCATGATTTTTGTGTTATATGGGGTCTGAGTCGCGTGTATAAATTTTAGTATTCTATTAAAATCTCTAGTGGGAGGGTAAATTGACTGAGAATTTTCAAATGTAAATATGATGGCTTAATCCTTTTTATTTAGTGTGTGCAGAGCTAAACCTTCTTGTTGAAGCGTCTAATCAGGTGGTGCATTATTTAAGTACTTTTGTAATATTAAATTTGGTAATTAAGTTAAGTTATCAGTATTAGATGAATTGGGAAGAGAAATTTACAGGAGATTCATTTCCGCGACTCATTCCTCATCTCGTATTTTTATATTTTCTGTGTCTCAATGGTAGTAGTAATTAAGTGATTGATATGCAGGTTGGGCGCCCACCATTCATTTTTTGAAACTTATGCAATTTCTAAATCTGTTTAATGTATAATCATATTATTACTTAGAAACTTAATAAACGTTATATGGTTTAAAACTTACTTACTGTATTCCTCTTTTTTCACACATGGGATTCATCCTTAAAGTTGATCTGTGGGTTTGGTTAAAATTAAGTTCCTTCGGGTTATTGCACTAAATCTAACACAACGCAATACTTTTACCAACTTAATGTGATAACCTCTTAGCATATTGAATTTCCTTTACCCTTGGAATGCCTTTTGATAAATGTGATGAATGCTTTAAGGAGTTTTGATTTTGGTGAAAATTTTAGATTAACTTAAGTGTTAAAAGGTAAACCCACGACACACCTAGGAGCTCTTTTTAAAAATTTTAATTAGGATTTTAATTATTATTAGGATTTATTTTGATTAGGATTTGAAAATCAAGCGAAATTCCGATGTGTTTCCTTTATAACCTCCGAACATGTTAAAGTACAAACATTATTTTTGCTTCACCTGAAAGTGTAAAATATTACCTTTTCAATAATGCCAATTAAATTGCTGTACAATTTTTCTCTAATTTTAATAAATTTTTAAAATATTTTTGCATAATTTACAATAATACTTTTCATTGTTGCAATGCAATTCAAACCGTTTTCATTGTTTGAACAAATATTTAATTGCGTGTTTCTCTTTCATTGGTGAAAGTTGAGGTATTATCTTAATACATTTTGCTTTCAAATTTTATTTCATCAAAATTTTTATTGAATTTGTAACCCAAGCTCTCTGAGATAATATGTATATTAAGAAATATATCCACTGAGCTGAATGATTATGTCTGTAATGTTTTGATTCGTTTTCTCAGCGTGTTTTAATTCAGCTAACCCTCCGCTTACCATAAAATGTTGTGCGTCATTTTAATGCTGAAATCGAATTCATATTTTGCAAGAGAAATAAGAAAGTGAAGATGGCGCCAATTAGATCTTACATGGCATTGTCAGTTATTTAACTCATTTAGTGACGTTTATGAAGACAATGAACATAACAGGTACCACTAAAAGAACATAGGTTAAATATCCATCACAAGGAAGTTTAAAATCGCGTTGTTAAAGCAGCCATGAATAAATAATGATACAAGATTCAAATGAAATCATATTCCCGGCGAACAAGCTGGTCGTCGAAGGCGTCTATTAAAGAATAATTTCAAGAAACAAGTTGTACCTTTCCGACACCCATTGCGTTATTGATCTTCTATTCAACTGGATGAGCAATTTCTCTTACAATAACTGTCTCATTCGATAAATAATTAATACCTGACGGCCTATCCAATGTTTTATTTGACATGGGGAACACCAGGTACACTGCCACCGATTATTTTCAAATTAAGTACATTCGTAGTCCTTAAGATAATACAACATGCCAACCACAAGTTGTACATTTTAACCATTGTCGAGAAAATCGATCGAAAAATTTAGCGGGTAGATAATCAACCAGATCGTTGCAGCTGTAATCACGAGATATAATTGTTACTTTTTTATTTATTAATTGTAAATACTAGAACAAAACCCATGTTCGTGCAACCATGATTGTAAAACTCTCATACTTTGAAGATTACATCGATTGCTTAGCTCTGACGCTAATCACTAGACTGGCGCCATCTCGTGACTACAGCTGAGCGAACTAGTTGATATTCTACCCGCTAAAACGCTATCGATTTTCTCCCAAATGGCTCAGTTGGGCAACTTGGGGCTTGCATGTTGTATTGTCCTAAGGCACTGCTACAAATGTAAATAATTTGCAAAAAAGCATCGACCCGTGTATCTGATGTTTCCCGTGTGACTCCAAGTATTTCAGATAATCTCGTGCAGAATTAAATGGAATAGCACTCGGATTCCATGTGTTTATGTAATCATTATTGATGGAAGTGAAAGCTTTATATAATCTGTTGCTGATATTTGAAAACTTTAGAAGTTTTCTAATTAGAAAATTTATACATGCTGGTAACAGTATTCAGCTTCTGGACATCTGCTGAAGTCATTTGTAGCAGATGTTAAAGTAAGCATCTATCTGGCTCTTTCCACCGGCGCATCACTGGTGGAAAGAACATGGATGCCCGGTTCTCGACCAGGTGGCTGTCTATCAATTGACTGCAGCAGACGCGACCAAACAACTCTCACTCGCTTCCTTAGTGGGCATATCAGAAGTTTGACTTTCCCTGGTAATTCGAAGTGTTTTGAGATCTGCCCAAAATGCACTGCAGAACATGCCACACCTGATCATATTCTTGCATGCCTGGGGCTTTCCAAACAGGATCTTGTTTCTAATCCTCTATTCACTTTGGATTTCTTCAGGATGCACGGGCTCATGGACCTGATATAGATCTGCTGATCTTCGGGGATCATCATCATCAACAACCAAACAAGCATGAAAAATATATCGTAATGGAAAGTTCCCAGTGAAGATGATAGAACTAACAACGTATGTAGAAGAATGAATCGACTATTAAGTTCCACCTATAACAAAGGTTAGCAGACGTTATTTTAGAATTAAAACACTAAAGAGTATTTTAAATATCATTATCAAACATATATTATTAGTTTTAGTAAAAATATTCAAAAATGCAAATAATTATTGAGATGTAAAATTAATTTCAACTTTATATACTCGTTTTTCTAATTGTATAATGATCTCATAAGAAATGAAGTTAGCTAAGTGTAGCTAAATGAATATCGATATGCCAAATAATTTTTTCATGGTATAAATTTCTAAAAATATTTCTGTCGTAACGCATAATAGGTACCAATTGTACAAATTATTTTAATAAAACATATAAAAGAGAAACATACTTTTTAATATTGTATCACCAAACAATTTCTTTTATTGTGCCATCAAACAACAATTCTTACTGTGTTTTTTAAACTAAAGCCAAACTAAATCTTTTGAATTCGCTCATTCTAACAAAAATAGACAAAATTCTCTAATTGCATTCTTTGTTATCAGACAATAAGCGTTTCTGCCTTTTACAACACGTTTGTCTCATGTGATCGTTAAGAACTGCTCATGCAGTGAATTGACAGAAAATGAAAAAACAGGGGAAGTCGCCATTCATAGAGCTGCATCTTACGTGACATCGGATCACAAATCACACACTGGCAAACACAGACCATAAAAAGGTCTCTATGTTCCAATGCATCTGTTCCCTGTCTTGTCCAGTGTTCTTTTAAAGCGGTTCGTTCCGGTTCTAACCGGATTTTGAAGGAAAGATAAAGACCGTGATGAAAGAGGCTTTATTCAAACATGAATGGAGGGCTCCAAGGGGCCATGATTGCTCTTACATTGTTCAATATCTGGAAAGGAAATAATTTCATACTTTTCTTCTTCTAATGGGAATTTTTTGATTCAGTGAGTTCTTTGAATAGTGCCATAAACTGATAAAGAAAGAGAATTAAAAGGAATTGAGCTTCGTCTCCATTTGTTACGTTTGTTTGAATCTTGCCGACAATGTTTTTCTCTTATTTAAAGAAATTATGTTGTTGTCAAGCTACAACGATATCAGCTGTAATAGAGAAGATTTTGAAACTAAATGGCCATTCCTGAATTCATTGTATTGTTGATCGTTTAATTCTTCTAAAACCTCCTTTTAAGAGCATTAAAAGTCAAGAATTTTAATATTACCATTCAGATTAAGAATAGACG